>JBBPNM010000267.1:0-11992 GCA_038090895.1 Boletus bicoloroides
TGGAGCGAAATAGGGCCTTCATCTCCTCACTCCAGGTGATGTAGTTGGTTCCAGTGAGGGCCTGGATGCGATGCGAGTGGGTTTGGTGTTCTGAGGACATGGTTTCGAAAGTAGGAGTGTTTGGAGGTGAATAGAGAGTGAGGAGTGAAGCGAGAAAATTTCTTCGAGGGACAAGAAGCTGAGGAAAAATTTGGAGCGACTAGAGCGCAGGGCTCATAACCTGTTAAGCAGCTGGAATCACACAGCTGGAGTCCACAGTGAGAAACTAGTATTAGAACAGTCTGAATACGACATACCTGGAGTCCACAGTGAGAAACTGAAAAATGCGCTCACTGTGGAACTCCAACTATAAACTGTGAGAGAATAAACATAAACAAAGTCCCACAAAGAGCTGAAGCATCTAAGTATGGCAAAATACCCAAAAATGCGCAGAGTGCACAATCAGAAAGCTAACAGTTGATAATTCCTGACTGGCATTTGAGCACCAATACCTATAGGACTGGGCTCAGGAAGTTGAATAGCTGTAGGAGGTGGTGTAACTGGTCTTGAAGGCACAGGAGGTGCTTGTTCCTTGACATCCACTATTAGATTCAGTGATTGTGCACCACTTGGTGTGCATTCAGGACCATTTAGAGTTATGCCACATTATGGCTGATATTGTGTTGTTTATTCTTGTTGATTTGTTGGGTACTTGTGCAAGTCCAGTATATTCTTTTTCCTTTAGTTTCTTACACTGCACTACAGGTATGTAGCACATTCTGGCTACCTAATACAGTTTCTTACACTGGACTTCAGCTGAGTAAGATACACCAGTTGTTCTAACAATCCAAAATGTTAGCAGGCCCCCTATGGTAGCACAGCATATCTGCAGCATCTGGGGCAGGCTCATCAACATCAGCATCTCCTGGGAGGTCAGGTGGGACATAGGGAGTGTTTGCTGGGAGGGCTGGAGATGATGGCATCATAGGAACTGGGCAAGTATCTCACTCATTGAAATCTATGTATTCAGAGATGATGGTGTGCTTCATGGTAGGGTTGTAGAATTTCCACCCCTTGTACCCAGATGGATACCCAATGAAAACACACTTTTCATAGTGGGGCTGCAACACATTGCCCTTGTCTTGCTGTAGATGGACATAGGCAGTGTATCTCCATACCCTGAGATGGAAAACATCAGGTTTGTGCCCATTCCACAGCTTGTAGGGCATGCAGTGGTCATGAGCATTAGTGGGGCATCTGTTCCAGACATGGACAAGTGCAGCAAGTGCTTTGCCCCAAAAAGCCATTGCTAGGCCAGATTCTTTTAACATTGCAGTAATCCTCTCAGAGAGGACACAATTTGCCCATTCTGTGATGCCGTTCTGCTGGAGACATGCTCTGACAGTGTGTTGGTGCTTGATGTCATAGGAGTTTGTGAATTCAAGCATGGCATTACTCATGTACTCCCCTTCTTTGCTATCTTGAAGGATTTTGATCTTTTGCTCAGTTTCATTCTCAGTGAAGGCTTTAAATTGCTTAAATATGTTGAATATGTCTGATTTTCTTTTCATAGGAAGCACAAAATGATATCTTGAGTAGTCATCAATGAATGTCATGTTCGCTTTCTGATTGTGCACTCTGTGCATTTTAGGATACTTTGCCATATTTAAATGCTTCAGCTCTTTGTGGGACTTTGTGTATGTTTATTCTCACACAGTTTATAGTTGGAGTTTCACAGTTAGCACATTTTTCAGTTTCTCACTATGGACTCCAGCTGTGTGTGATTCCAGCTGTATAACAGGTTATGAGCTCTGCACTCTAGTCACTCCAAATTTCCTCAGCTTGTTGTCCCTTGAAGAAAATTTCTTGCTTCACTTCTTACCTCCCATTCACCTCCCAAAACTCCTACTTCTGACACCATGTCCTCAGAACACCAAACCCACTCCCATTGCATTCAGGCCCTCACTGGAACCAACTACATCACCTAAAGTGAGGAGATGAAGGCCCTATTTCACTCCAAGGATCTCTGGTGACTTGTGAATGGCAAGGAATCTTGCCCCACCATTGCAGGCCCAGAGCAGACTGCTTGGGACATCAAGCAGGACAGAGCAGCTGGCGAGCTGATGCTCAACATTGCCCCAGACCAGTGAGTCCACATCCAAGCAGACCAGGACAACCCCACAAAGGCTTGGACTGCATTGAAGAAGGTCTTCATCCAGCAGAAGGCCAGCAGCTGCTTTGTGGCATATGATGAGTTCTTTAGCATTCAAAAATGCACTGAAGAGTCCCTCCCTGCCTTGGCTGCTCGAGTTGAGGAGTCCATGCTCTGAATCAAGGATCTCCACAGCTCTTCTTTTGATATTGCTACACTTGACGATGAGCTCACTTGCATGGCCATGATTCGAGCACTTGGGCCCAAATACTTGCATTTCACATCATCCCTGGCATTGCTCACTGATCTCGACAAAGACAAGGTCAAGGCTGCTTTCCAGACTGAAGAAATCAATTGACAACCTTGCTTGGATGCTGCTCCTACCCTACTTGCTGATACAGCACTCTCTGCATCATCACCCACCTGTTGATGTCCCCTAAACTTGCCCTGCTCATTCTGTGACAAGCCAGGCCACTGCCAATGCAGTTGTTATTCACTGTAACATGCCAAAAAGTACTACAAATCAAACAAGAACAAGGATAGGAAGCAGGACCAGGCCTGGGCTGCAAATTTGTCACACACTGGATTCCAGGAGGTAGTCAAGTGAGCAGGAAATACAAGTCTTTGTTCCAGTGATCCCAGTAATCCATCCTTACCCCTCCAACTTGATACTGACTATGACTGGAATGCAGACTTGGGTGCCACTTCTCATATGACACCCTATTGCCACTGGCTGTGAAACTATACCCTGAAACATGTCCCTATCAAACTCACTGACAATACCATTGTCTACTTAGCTGAGATTGGATCTGTTGTATTCAAACCAGTCATAGATGGGAAAAGCAGTTGAGCAGTTGAGTTCTCCAATGTGTTGCATATTCCTGAGCTTTGGAACAAACTCCTGTCTGTCCTATACCTCACTTGGCATTCTGGATTTGTTGCTCATATCAATGCCACCCACATGTCATTCTCTTGCTCATTGGGACCACCACTCTTTGTCACAACCATCAACAACCACAATGTCGCATTTCTGAATGGCGTGATCCAGTGTGTGATTCAGTATGCACAGGCTGTGACCACTCTTCCACTTGATTTGGCACTCTGGCATCACCAATTCGCACACCACAATACAGCTGACATCAAATCGCTTGTGAAGTGCAATTTGGTGACTGGGATGCATATTGACAGCAAATCTGCAGCTGATCCTATATGCGAATCATGCCTTGCTTGCAAGATGCATGCAAATCCATTCATTACCTTGCAGAATCGCAGCTCCTGCCCTCTTGAGCTTGTCCATCCCAATTCATGCCAAATTGGATATTTTCAATGCATTCAAGCAATTCAAGGCATTTGCAGAGAATCAGACTGAATGGCACATCAAAACCCTGTGAGACAACAAGAGAGGGGAGTACATAAGCAAGGCCATGCTCAAATTCACCACCCAGTGTGGTATTGAGTGCCAGCACACTATCCAAGCACAACCCTAGCAGAATGGTGTTGCAGAATGCACCAATCATGTCCTATCAGAGCGAATAACTGCCATGTTGGCAGAATCTGGCCTTGCAATGGCATTTTGGGGCAAAGCACTAGCTGCCCTTGTACATGTTTGGAATCAATGCCCTACAGCTGCTGTGGATGATGCCACCCCCTTTAAACTGTGACATGGATGTAAGCCAAATGTGTCCCACTTCTGAGTCTGGGAATCAACTGCCTATGTCCATATCCAGAAGGACAAGCATGATACATTCAAGCCCCACTATGAGAAATGTATCTTCATTGGGTATCCAGATGGATACAAAGGTTGGAAGTTCTATAATCCCACTACCAAGCACATCATTATCTCTGAGAGGGCTGATTTCGATGAGTGACACACAGCTACTTCACATCCTCATCTGATTCATCATAGTGAGACTTGCAATGGTACTGTGGAGGTACCACACCCTTATATAGCTCCTAACATTGGTGACAACACTGCTGATGACAATCCACCCATCACTTTGCAGGTTCTACATTCTGGGGGGGTGTCAGATCCTCATAAGGACCAGGATGAAGACCCTGCGATGCTTGTAGCTGCCCCTGCACCTCTACCAGCCATACCAGCAACTCCCCCACCTGTACCTCAGCTTGCTGTGAGTCCCATTGGAATTGGTGCTTGTTTACCATGAAGGACATGACAATGACCTCAAGAATTGTGGAAACTCAGTCCTGCCTAGCTTGTAGACAATTTTGTGGACTTTGATGACAAAGAAGCAGATACTGCAGTGTTTTGGTGCAACAACAGGTCATCCCAGGACATTCAAGGAGGCAATGCAACACGACAATACCTCAGAGTGGAGACAGGCTGTGTTCAATGAACTGGCTGCCCACAAGTCAAATGGGACATGGACTCTGGTACCTCATCCCAAGGATAGTCCTATCATTGAATCAAAGTGGGTGTTTACCAAGAAGTATCGAGCTGATGGGTTCTTTGAGCACTACAAGAGATATCTGATTGCACAGAGCTTCTCACAATACCCTAGATTTGAATATCTTGAGGTATTTGCCCCTATAGTATGCCTTCCAACTTTTTGAGTTATTCTTGCCTTTGTTGCAATCCACAATCTCCATCTCTGGTCAGTTGACATCTCAAATGCATACCTGAATGAAGAGATAGACTGCAATGTCTATATGGAACAGCCAGAGGGATTTGTGGAAGGTGATTGAAAAGCATTGGTTTGCTTGCTGAAGAAGTCACTCTATGGCATCAAACAGGGCAGAAACTGCTGGAATCACAAGATGCGCACCACACTTGGGTCTATAGGATTCATCCAGACCTACTTCAATGTAGCAATCTATGTATATGTCCAAGGTGATGTGCAGCTCATCCTGCCTGTATTTGTCAACAACATGACATTTGCATCAAAATGCCTTGATGCAGTTAAGCAGGCAATCACAAATCTATCAAAGCACTTCAAACTGTGTGACTTGGGGCCTACTACCAAGATTCTGGGGATCAAAATCAACCAAGATCGTGCAAAGCACTCCCTGACAATCTCACAATGCCAGTACTGCATCAAAATGCTTGCCTGCTTCAATATGGCCAATTGCAAGCCAGTCAGCACACCAATGGACCCTGGACTCTGCCTGTCACACAATCAGAGCCCCAAAATCACTTAGGAGCGTGATTCAATGCACTCTGTTGATTATGGAGGTGCCATTGGCTTGTTGTAGTATCTCTTGTGCACCACACACCCTGACATTGCATTTGCTGTAGGTCAGCTTGCCTCATTCACCTCTGATCCAGGTGTGGTCCATTGGAATGCCATGAAACACCTCTTCCGCTACATCCAAGGCAGTATTGACTTTGGCATCAACTGCTGTTAAGCAGCTGGACTCACACAGCTGGAGTCCACAGTCAGAAACTGAGCTGTATATAGTGCAAAATACACAGTACCTGGAGTCCACAGTCAGAAACTGAGAAAAGTGCTAACTGTGGCACTCCAACTATAAAAGGGATTGGAATAAACACAAACACAAACATATGAGTCCAAAAATGTCCTAAGTGCACAATCAATTCTAACAACTACTCCCCTGATCTCTCTACTTCTGAATTCTTCAGCACCTTCTCTGATGTGAATCATGGTGATTGCAAGGACTCTGCATGGTCTACTGGGGCATATGTGGTCAAAATTGATACTGGAGTTATGTCCTGGATGTCAAAGTGCCAGCCTATTATTGCTCTATTGACCACTAAAGCTGAGTATGTGGCTGCATGCGAAGCTGGCAAGGAGATTGTGTGGATGTACAAACTAATGCAGGAGTTTGGTTTTGAGGCCCAAGGACCATCTACCCTGCATATGGACAACCAGTCAGCAATCCAAGTGATGAAACATCCAAAGCATCATGGCCGAATGAAGCACTTGGACCTTTGATGGTATTGGCTGCGAGATGTGGTGGATAAAGGGCTTATTTCACCCAAATTCCTTCCAACTGGTGATATGCCTGCTGATCTACTCACAAAGGCCTTGCCTCATGTCAAAGGGGGTCATTTATGCATACTACTGGGCATTGGGAAGATGTAGGAAGAGATACACAATCAGGGGGGGAGTGTTAGAGTTGATTGCACACTTAGGACATTTTCGGACTGATATGTTTGTGTTTGTGTTTATTCCCAATCCCTTTTATAGTTGGAGTGCCACAGTCAGCACTTTTCTCAGTTTCTGACTATGAACTCCAGGTATTGTGTATTTTGCACTATGTACAATTAGTTTCTGACTATGGACTCCAGCTGTATGTGATTCCAGCTGTTTAACATGCAGGACATTGGTAAACTTGACAGCCCTCAATCTTTTCCCTCCAACATTGGGGTGGAACACCATAGACCCTATACCAGCAGAGTAGACAGTTGTATTGTCAGCAAGTTGGATGGAGATGTGTTTCAGAGTGTAATTCTGAATCCAGTGTTGATGTGGGGTCATATGAGAAGTGGCCCCCATGTTTGCATTCCAATCAAAGTCAACATCGAGTTAGAGGGGTCTGAGAGGGTTAGAGGGGTGTATGAAACAATGACTTGCATTTCCAGTGCATGCTGTCACCTCAGGAGTGACTTCTGCTTTGTTGGCCTTCTTCTTCTTTGACTTTGATGTCTTGTAGCTTTCCTTGGCCTACTGCAGTGCATAGCACTTGCATTGGCAATGACCAGGCTTGTCACAAAATGTGCAGGGGGATGAGGGGCTGTATTCACAGCTAGAAGTGGATGCTGCAAGGACAGACTCTGCTGATGGAGTGGAAGGGTTGGAGCGAGATCTTTGATTAATTTCCTTAGTCTGGAATGCTGCTTTGACCTTGACCTTGTTCAAGGTCAGTGAGTAAGGCAAGGAGATGAAATGGAAGTATTTGGGTCCAAGAACCTTGCATCATAGCCATGCAGCAAAGCTCATCATCTGAGGTCTTCAAATGAAAGGTGGATGGACAAAGCTCCTAGAGTGTGGACATAGCCTGCTCAACTCATGCACCAAGTGCAGGAAGAGACTCCTTAGAGCACTTCCTAATGCTGAAAACTCATCATAGGCAACAAAATGAGTACTAGCCTTCTATTGGACATAGAGTGACTAGAGAGTGGTCCAAGCAGCAGTGGGGTCATCCTGGTGTGCTTGGATGTGCACCCTCTGGTCTGGTGCAATATTGAGCATGAGCTCACCAGCAGCCTTGTTCTGCTTGATATTCCAAGCCTCCTGCTCCTTATTTCCTAAAGTCAGCTTTTTTTCCTTGCCATTGATGAGGCACCAGAGGCCCTTGGAGTGCAACAGAGCCTTCATCTCTTTGCTCCATATAGTGTAGTTGTTGTCATTGAGAGGAAAAATGCAATGGGAGTGGTATTCAGAGGCCATAATGGCAAAAAAATGGAAGATGGGTGAAAGTGATGTAGTGGGTAAAAATGAAGTCATCTGGAGTTGGAAATCTATGCAGAGTTAAAGCATAGGGCTCATAACCTGTTAAAACAACTGGTGTACCTCACTCAGCTGGAGTCCAGTGTAAGAAACTGAAGGAAAGAGAATACACTGGACTCACACAAGTACTCAATGAATCAACAAGAACAAACAACACAACATCAGCCATAATGTGGCATAACTCTAAATGGTCCTAAATGCACACCAAGTGGTGGACAATCACTGAATCTAATAGTACTGGTACTAGGAGATTGTCAGAGAATGCTTCTGGTGATTGTGGTCAATTTTGATGCCCAGAATCTCTGTGGTAGGCCCCAGATCATGCAGCTTGAAGTGTGTGGTGAGATTGGCGATGGCTTGCTTGATTACATCAAAAGACTTTGATGCAAAGGTCATATTATCAACAAAGACAGGCAGGATGATTTGGACATCACTTCAAGTGAAGATATAGACAGCAGCATTGGAATATGTCTGTTTGAAGCCCAAGGACTCAAGAGTGGTGTGCATCTTGTGATTCCACCTGTTTCTGCCTTGTCTAGTGCCATATAGCACTTTCTTGAGCAAACACACTATCTCCTTGCAATCTCCCTGTTCAAAGCACTCTGGATGCTTCATGTAGACATCACAATCCATTTCGCCATTGAGATAAGCATTTGAGATATTGACAGACTAGAGATGGAGGTCATGGATGGCTGCAAGCACAAGGATGATGCATAGAGTCAGAAGGTGCACTGTTGGAGCAAATACCTTGAGATACTCAAATACAGGGCACTGAGAGAACCCCTGTGTGACCAAGTGACCCTTGTAGCACTCAAAGGAGCCATCAGCACAATATTTCTTGGTAAAGACCCACTTTGACTCAATTACTGGTCGATCCTTAGGTTGATCAACAAGAGTCCATGTCCCATTCATCTGATGGGCAGCTAGTTCATCCACAGCAGCTTGTCTCCACTCTGCAGCATCATCTTGCTTCATGGCATCTTTGAACGACCTGGGATGTGCTGTATTAGTGGCAAAACAGTGTGCAATATCTGCTTCATCATCATCAGAGTCATCTGAGTCATTGTCAATCAACTATGCTAGGCTGAGCTTCCACCATTCTGAAGGTCACTGGTGGATTCTTTGAGGCAAGCACATACCAATGCCAATTGGACTCTGCACAGGCTCAGGTATAGGAGGTGGGGTCTCAGGAGGATCTGGGAGTGGTTGAGGTACTGTAATTGGGGTGTTGGGTTTTGAATCCTGGTCTCCAATAGGATTAGGTGCCCCTCCAGGATGCAAAACCCTGGGAGCATCCATAGTGTTGTCCTCTGGAATATCCTTGATGTCAGGTGCTATATAGTGAGGTGCATGGGCTTGGATATTAGATGGAGTGGGTGTGGGCAAAGAAATAGTAGTGCACTTGTCAAAATCAGTGTGTTCAGAGATAATCATGCACTTTGTAGTTGGGTTGTAAAACTTCCACTCCTTGTAGCCATCTGGGTATCCAATGAACACACATTTCTTGTAGTAAGGCTTTAATGCATTGTGCTTGTCCTTCTGGATATGGACATAGGCAGTTGATCCCCAGACTCAGAAGTGGGACACATCTGGCTTGTGTCTATGCCACAGTTTGAAGAGGGTGGCATTGTCCACAGCAGCTGTAGGGCATTGATTCCACACATGAACAAGGGCAGCTAGTGCTTTGCCCCAGAATGCCATTGTGAGACCAGATTCTGCCAACATGGCAGTTATTCACTTTGATAGGACATGATTGGCATGTTTTGCAACATCATTCTACTAGGGATGTGCTCAGATGGTGTACTGGTGCTCAATATCACACTCAGTTGTGAACTTGAGCATGGCATTGCTCATATACTCCCCTCCCTTGTTATCACACAGTGTTTTGATCTTTTGTTCACACTGGTTCTCTACAAATGCCTTAAATTGCTTAAAAGTGTTGAATATGTCTGATTTGGCATGAATGGGCAGAATAAAGTGATATCTTGAATAGTCATCAATGAATGTGACCCAATAGTGATACCCAGAGAATGTAGGGTAGGGCACTTTATGGACATTAGAGTGCATGAGTTCCAGAGGGCTAGAGTGAGTGGTAGAACTGGGAAATGGATTGGCACACATCTTGCCAGCTAGGCATGGCTCACAGATTGGATCAGGCAATGATTTACTGTCCAATTGATCTTAGTCTTGGAAAGCAGGGACCAGGAGAAGAAGCCAGCAAATTGAGTTGCAATAGTACAACTCTGATGATATTGATAATGCATGGGAACTGAAGAGCTCCACATACCAGCCCAAGGGGCAGGTAGATACATGATGAGCCACTAGGAATCCTGTAAAGTGATGTTAATGAAGGAGGGAGAGAGGGAATGGTACAAGGGCAGGTTGTATTTGTATGGATAAATAAGATTGCATTGATGTGACATAGTGGCAAGTTAACTATAATACATCAGCAAAGGGAGGGTCATGAAGGAGCTCCACACATTGGCCCAAGAGGCAGGTAGATACATAATAAGCCACTAGGAACCCTGTAAAATGGTGTTAATCATGAAGGGAGGGAGGAATTTGTATGAATGAATAAGATTGTATTGATGGAATATAATACATCAGCAAAGAGAGGGTCATGAATGGACTGACCATGAAATAAAACAGCCTGTAACAAGGTGGGATGGCAATGAATATAGCATTCAAAAGTGTCAGACCTCCATCGCCCAATAGCCTGAATTTGAGATGGAGGGACACCTGCAGCAGCCAGGGATGTTGCACCACCAGCATATATGAAATGGCCTCCAATAGAGCAAGGGAAGAAGCTATGTAACCTAGACAAGAACCAAGAGCGAGAAGGCAAAAGACCATTAGAGCGAGGCCATAACTGAGGAAATAAGGGAAACAAGATGTCTTGAGACACAAGATACCTGCAAAAATGTGAATATGGATCTGGAGCACTGGGACTCTTTTGGATAACAACCTGATCTCCTTCAAAGGACACATCAGTCTTGGACTGTGGGATGGCAAAGGAGAGGTGGGCTGCATCAAGGTGGACATCATGTCTCAATGAGATCTTGGACATGATGTGAAGAGAGGAGCTGTCAGGCTGGACAAGCTCCCCCAAGCGCAGCAGCCCAAAGAACCCAACAAGAAGCATGGTGAGGAAGAGGAGATTGTCATGGGACAATGGTCTTGGAAGGTGCTGATAGACATGCTTGAGGTCATCTTGAGTAAGAGGTGCCTTTTGCTGCAAAGGGGCTGAAAAGTGCCTCATTGATCTTTTAAGTGTTTGGACAACCAGAGGTGAGTATTTGTTGGGCTGAACACAGGGGTAGGATGGCTCAAGTTCAGAGACAATGCCAGCTAGGTATAAGCAAACAGAACAAGGCTCAATGTGATGGGACATGAAGGTGATGTAGAGGGACAGAGTGTTGATAGTAGGCTCTGGATCCAGATGATGCAGTTGACAGAAGATAAGGTAGGAGTTGAGAGCTGATGAGTAGGATGCTTGAGTAGAGCAGTCAAGGGCACAACCAAGGGTAATAGAGCACTCAACAATAAGATGCTCCATGGACCAAGCAGCCCTGGCAGGTTACCTGGCCCTCAAGAATGGCCTGAGGCTCATAACCCAGCTGCCCCCAGCACAGGTCAAGGGGGTTGAAAGGGCAAGTAGTGATCTAGAACAGCTCAAGATGTGAATAAATAGTGTCTAGAGCCTCAAGATTGTTGTATTCAGATGCTGGGGGCAATAGAAGAGGCTCAGCATACTCAATCCAGTGCACTATCCTACTTCTGACAGTTGCAGCTGGATCCCCCACAAAATGTCTTCTAAACTTTTGTCCTCTACTTAGATCCTGGTTCAGGCTTTGACTGTGGATGCTCTGGTCATCTGTGAGCTCCTCCACACTCACTGTGATTGCAGACATGGAGGTATTGGCATTTAGATGCTGAGTAACAACAGGTACCTCTATTCCAGTTATGGCAGAGGTCTCTCCTTCCAGTACTGGCAGATTTGCCTCCTCACCTTGAGACTTGCTCTCCCTTTCTGGCACTTGAACCCACACCAAACGAGGTAAGATAAATGGTCCTGAGGTTGTCAAATCAGGCAAACTCAAAGAGGAAAAGGTGCTTTTGATTGGCTGCTTAAGATGGCCTTGTTAAGGTCAATGACTCAAGAGTGGAATGAGGGGGTGATGGATGTAAAGAGGGCAGACATATATACTTGGTAGGCAACATACTCTGAGTTTTGTCCTGGCAGAGCATAAGAGATTGCTTGGATAGTCTTTCCAAATGCAATAACCCAGTCTCCATGGCTTTTGATGCCCTTGGACTGCTTGGGCACTCTAATAGAGATCTGGAACAGGTCCTTGGGTCAAGGTCCTGGGACTGTTTTGTGTCAACATCAGAGGAGTAGTGAGCTCCAAGGACTTTGGCAGGGTTAACTGCA
>JBBPNM010000268.1:0-11985 GCA_038090895.1 Boletus bicoloroides
CCGGCTACTGCTGACGAGATTACGAATCCTCGGAACTTGATAGCAAAGGAGTTTCAGGTGGTCTCGACTTCTGCTCCCCGCCGGCTTAACGATATCGCACAAGAACCTCCCGTAATCAAGAAACTCCCACGGGGAGCGATAAAGAACGATACAGCCCAGCCAGGAGTGTTAAGTATAGCTCAAAAGGCTATGATGGAGGAGGAAAGGGACAAAGCCATCAGACATTACCGAGAATTGAAAGCTGGGAAATTGCGTGAAAGCGGCAGCTTACAGCTCGACGGATGATTGGATGGTAGTCGTACCGAGGAACTGCCATAACTGGATCCTCCATTTTCTGCCACTTATTTCCGGTAAAAAAGGAGCCAAGCCCAACCCGTTACCCTCAGTGCGCAGCGGATTCAACGGGTTGACAGCGTTTTATTGTCTCCCTATTTTTACCCCACTTGGAAGAATGTACAATTGGGGTCACTCCCGCCATATTCTTCCGAAGCTCATGGAGCGGAGCCTCGCGAGGACGGGACCCTAGGCTCGTTGTCCCAGCTTAGCTCGCTTTCCATTGACTCACAATCACTCCTCTATAGGCGCCGCCTACACCAAATCCTCGTACTTCTGGTATTGCATGTACTGATTTCCGTTCCCACTCTATGCCCGCCTCGCGGGCTTCGACAAAAATTCGGGTACCTGGATAAAACCCTTCAGCTCCGTCGATGGCGGATGCATTGGAGATGCAAGTAAACTAGAGTCTGCTTGGAAAATATCGTCATTGATACAGAACGTTTTATAGCAAATGTCATATTTCGGACGTGGCACTATTGAGTTTGTGCCTTCGCTACTCGTCTCATCGTCACAAGGAGTGGCAATGGTGTACGGCCAGGTGTGTACAGAGCTAGTGACTTGGTTCGAGGACTCAGATCAATTGATCAGATTCACGAGGCAGTACAGTTACCTCGACCCGACTGTTCAAATGAGCGGCTCGTATGCTTCTGGCCGCCCGATTGTTCCGCCTTCGTATAATGCCCGCTCGGAGTCCGGAGCTACTTCCCCATGCAGAAGATGAGTTGATATTAGGTAGTTTGATATCTCTTTCCGGTATCTTCGGGAAGCCCGTTAATGCGGTGTGATCTGGCGTCTTGTTTCGCCCCGCCTGCTTTATAGATCGTGGTCTCCCTGATGAATTTCCCGTTGTGACTCCCCCTTGCCCTCCTCCCCCTCTTCTATCGAGTGGGGACAACTAAACCAATGGCTGATATTGAAAAGCAGCCATCGCTGCCAACGCGCAGGTCGAGCCTCGAGGGGACAAGCGAAATTTCACAGCCAAATAGCACGCTGCAGCCCGAGACACCTCTAATAGGCGCAGCGGATGACGACGCGAACAGCAGGCTTAGAGCCTGGCTGGCAGTCCTTGGGGGGTTTCTCGCCCTCTTCTGCTCCTTTGGGCAACTCAGCGCTTTCGGTACATTTCAATCGTGGTACTCGACCCACCAGCTTTCGTCGAGCTCGCTGTTCAGCATATCATGGATAGGTTCTTTGCAGCTGTGGATGTTTTTCGCCATGGTATGTCGACTCTCCTTCCCGAGTGGTGCGTCGGTGATGATTTGCCTTAGGGCGGACCTATAGGTTGCTTTTTTGATGCATATGGTCCCACACGGCTACTTTGTTCTGGATTGGTCGTTTTGGTCACCAGTCTTGTCCTGACCAGTGTCAGCGTACATTTTTATCAGTATTTACTGGCTCAAGGTTTTCTATTTGGCTTGGGCGTTGCAATGCTGTGCGTTTTTTGTCCACTTGCGCCCAAGTACTAATTTGACTGTGATCTAGCTTTTACCCATCAATAGCCTGCGTGGCGACGCACTTCAACGAGTACCGTGCTACTGCTATAGGTATTGTGTCAGCGGGGTCTGGTTGTGGTAACGTATTCTCCGTCTTATTGCGAATCCTTACTTAACTCGACTTAGGGGGAGTCGTCTACCCGATCATGCTTCGTTACCTTTTCAATACAATCGGTTTTGGCTGGGCGGTCAGGATCTCAGCACTGATGACCGCCGTCCTTTCTGTTGTGGCGATTCTGACTGTAAAGCTTCGGCACCCCATCAACAAGAAGGCCCGTTTGGTGCCGGTCGTGTGGACGATTAAGGACCCTCGCTTTATATTTCTTGCCTCGGGCTCCTTTTTTGTTTGCCTAGGTGTGCCTACTTTTGCCCACCGTGCCCCCGAAACCTTCTCCTGATCCCACTTAGGCATATTCACTCCTTATTTCTACATATCAAATTACACCGAGACTCTGAACATATCATCTAACGCTGCGTTCTGCGTTCTGTCCGTCATGAATGCCGGCGGAGTCTTTGGCCGCGTCGCACCAGCCTGGTTATCCGACAAGATAGGACGATTCAATCTCCTCTGTCCTTCGGCCTTTTTTGCCGGACTTTCGTGCCTTGTCTTTTGGATGTTCGGCAAGAGCCTCGTCGCGATCATCATCTTTGCCGCTCTATACGGTCTTTTGTCCGGAGCGTTTACCTCGGTCGTTACCCCGTGTGTGGCGCAAATATCCGACATTCGAGAGATCGGGATGCGCATCGGCATACTGTACACGTTCATCTCGGTCCCGTGCGTCTCGTTTCGTCCGTTTCTCTCTCTTTCGTGCATCTCATTCGGACGTGTTCTCGTTCTCCTAGTTCGCTCTTTGGGGGACCGATCGCAGGAGCACTGGTGCAACGACAACATGGGGCGTACACAGGTTGCATCGCACTTGCGGGATCGAGCATGATACTAGGCTCAGTGCTTTTATTGATATCGAAGTTGACGATCGACCGGCGATTCCTGTGTCGTGTCTAGATGCGCACAGAGTCGAACGTCGGATGACAAGTTAGACCCCTCACGACGACCACGCCCTGTTCCTTTATGCTTTCTTTTACGGAATGGACCACGAACACCTATAATTGTAATAGCATCAATGTAGCCTTTATCCGAAAAGCGACACGCATGCAAAAATTGAACGACATAGGATGACGTGCCGGACGGACGAGCGTAGGGCAGAGGGTCGGTCTATGAGATGTATTGCAGATGAAACAATTATAAGTGAGCGACGAGAGCGAGGGACATAGGATAACAAAAGTCGAAAAACTCCCGCTGTCAAGAAAGGGAAAAGGATGCTACGATTCGAACTCCATGAGAGTGTCAAAGTCAGGGTGAAGGCGGTCGATATATGACGGGTGTGTATGACGGCGTAAAAACGTATCCTTCCATATGTATGACGTACAAACCTAGAACGTCTCCTCTTCTTCAGCAGGCGCGGCATTCTCTGGGACTTCGAATCCATCCTGGGAACGAGTCAACAAAAGGAAGTGTCTAAAGTGGGGTGACTACCTCGGTCGAATACAGAATCTTCTGAATTTCCTTAAGTGTATCGTCCTGCTGTCCAGCCCCTTCTAGAGCTTCAACTTGCTGTTGTACGAGAATTTCGATATCGCGAAGCTAGGAAGGGCAAACATGAGTACTAAACGAAGCGCGGTGAACTGAGGATCGGTACTTTTGCGAAGTAAAAATCGCGTTCCTTTTCTAGACCCTCCATGTGAGTGGACATATCGCGTAGTTGTGTTTGGAGATTCTGGATTGCCTCGTTCGGCTGCGTCGAACCAGCGCGATGACCACTGATGGGTGTCTTTCCACCAGATCTGCCTGCTGCGCCGAGACCACTAGTACTTCGAGGGCCGGAAAGTGGGGCGATGGTGGCTGGTGTGTCTGTGGGAGCGCCTTTCCTCCGTGCTACTGGGTCATAGCCCTGACCGCCGTAGTTGGAGTCCCAGAAACGCTTGATCCATTGTAAGAACTCGAGGTTGTCTCTGCCACAGATCCGGGGTCACGATGTGGCCATCATGGAAGTGGACGGAGGTGTACGCACTGCATTTTGCATTTCACGAGTTTTTCGATGAGTATGGGCTATACATGGTGGACATGAGGAGGGGGTAGCATGGCACGTTGTCGAGTGCACACACACCTTATCGATCTTTTTCGCTTTGAAGATGTTTTGCAAGACTTTGAAATTCGCAACGAATTCGTACTCGTGTCTCGCGTTCATCTTGACCCGCGTCATTGGAACATCCCCTGAAAGAGCGTGTTATTTGGGTTGATGGTATGATCTAGGATGGGGATCTGAGACGATCCGAGACAATGAGCGCACCGTAGATGGAGTCAAGGATTTGGCAGTAGGCAGCGCCAGTGCCGCACTGTTCGACCTTTGTGTAGTTGAGCTGTAGGAGATCGTTGAGCCAAGCCAACAAATCTGTGCGAGAGACGGCGGTCATGGTTGTAGCAGACGATGAAGCGAAGAAGAAAAAAAAATCAGAGTAAGAGCGGCCAACTTTGGACTCGCCACTTTAAGGCTCGGCTGGTGCTGTGACCCTATCTAATAACTCAAGTCAAAGACGCGCTGCTCAGCGTCTCGGACGTATGTTTCTTTCGAGTCTTGCAAGATGAGCGATTCGATTGACTCTTCTCCAATGTTCAGCGTTTCTTCTCTCCAATGCCACTCACCACCCTCACACCCGATGTTTGCGGCCGAATCGTCCGCTGGACACGTCGCGGCGATCTGACAGCACTGTGTCTCACGTGCAAGTCCATCCAGCACGAAGCAGAAGCTAAGTTGTATGAAATCATCATGTCGGGGAATATCCAGATCACATTTCGCGCCTGTCAATCCATTATATCGCAGCCACGCCTTGGACCATACGTCCGCTCGTTTTGTTTTCTCCCAGACAGTAGGCGGGCCCCGCGAGAGATCCCAGAGCAGTTTTGGACCACCTTGCAGCTTGCGCTATCCAGAATGCGTTCTCTAGAGTATCTTTTCCTTCAGGATCCTACCTTTGCTAGTAGTTGGGTCTTGAGCGACATCGCCCACATTCCATTCCAGCTTCTTGAAGCGAGGCTCCTCTTTTACTGGGATACACATCTGGTCAAGTTCCTGGAAAGCCAAAATAAACTCAAAAGCTTACACACCATAGACGGCCCGGTCAACGATCCTACCTTATACCTGGAAGCGGGCAGTCTTCCCGAGCTCCGAATATTTGATGGCTCGTTGGCAGCCGCGGAACACATTGTACATGTCGGGTCGACCCTCACACACCTGCAAGTCGTCTTGGATAAGAATTCCGAGGTTGATGCCTTGGCATTCATTCCGAAACTTTCTCATCTCTCTTCTTCTCTTCGGGCCCTGAGCGTACTCCACCTACCAGAAGGTCTCTCTATCGATGTATTCCGATCAATTACAAAAGCGTGTCCCCAACTCCGTCATATTGGCACGATCCCACTGCCATTGCCTCGATACGTAAGTCCTCCCCCTTTTCTGGTCATCTAGTACCGTTATCTGAGTGGCTCCCAGTCATATCGCTTCCACGGCGCACTGATGGCTATGCGCCAGCTCCGAGTATTGGAAGTCGATGTCACTTCGTGGGCTCCTCCAGCAACCGGAATACTACAGCGTGCAATCGCCGCAGAAATTCGCATCTACTCTCCCTTGATTGAGTACATCTGTTTTTGGGCAGGAACTACTCGAACGCTCTGGGGCGTCGACGGAAATGATTGGAGCTGTCACTCAGATAATGGACAGCACTTGCAGTTCGACGCACTCTGGAAAGCTAAATGATGGTCATAGTCAAATAGCGTTTTCGCCTGCGGCTTTACGTACACGCGGAAACAGTGCAATTCGAGGTGTGTATTGCGCCTTTGTACGTTTGTCCCCATTTACATGCTGTAGCAGATCTGACATGTTGGTGATTGATTGGACGCTGGAGTGTATCGTAGATATTCCAGTCATTATGTATGAAAAACGGAGCTCCCAGAGTGGGGCATCATCCCTGCACACGACCTGGCGCTCACCTCGTGTGGTGTCGCATTCAAGGGCTGACTACGCAACATGCGGGTGCTGCGCTGCAAAAAACGTGTTGGTGTCCTAAAATAGGGCGGGGACAAGCTATACATGGAGAATCAAGGCAAGCCTGATGACACTGCCTTCTCCCCGTACCCCTTGATTGGTTGCGCTGATAAACCACGGGGGAGTCATCATGCTAGATTCCCGTTCATCTTCCGCCAACCAGCATCACTCCTTCGGTAATATCCGCCCAACCGAGTCGTCATCGTCCCAGATCCCTATCAAAGAGCGCCGCTTGGGACGAATGATTTAAGGCCGAGTCCCAATCCGAGGGACTCCCTCCAATAAAGGTCGACCCCCCCTATGCAGTATCAACGAACATTCTCTACATCCTCAATGGCACCATCCGAAAGGTCGATTTCCTCTGGCTCCTCCAACGCCTCCCCGCCACCAAACCTCGTCGCCCTTCCTTCCATGACGCACTCGCTCGCCGCGCTCCCGACTATGTCCTCGCTGCCCCATGACATGATGCACTATAACGCAGCAGCCCACAGTAGAGCGAGGGTAGGTTTCTTTCATGCGCGTCAGTTCGCGCGCTCATTCTTCTTTCAGATGGAGTACGCGCTGCAGAGGCAAAAGCAACAAGGTCCCGCACACGCCGCGCTCAACGTGAGTTGCCTTTGTTGTTCGTGGCGCATCATGCGCTGAACAGCTTCTCGAAGGCGTATGACATGCGGCGCACACCCAGCCCGGCGCTGGCCGAGGATGCCCAAATCACAGTTCGACGACAACAAAATGCAAGACAAACCAGTGTATGTTTGGTCGTTTAGTTTTACCTCGCAAAATCTGATGATTTCGCACGCCGCCGTTGCTAGTCTCGCGACCGCAGATGAACGCTTTGTCGCAGCCCCGTTTTACCACATCAGCGTTGAGCGCATCCATCGGTTGTGGAAGACGTGTAATATAGGGCATACTATATCTCGGCAAGGGTTAATTTTGGGATTTTCATTTGGGGATAAGTTATACCACTTACTGCGCTTGCTTTCTTCCAAAAAAAAGTACCGGCTACGCCACAGTACATACAACTTAATTTTTAACTAGATTTGAATGTTCTTTTTTTCCCCTTGCTCCATCTGTATCGATCACTGCTATTTTCATCTTAGAATGACACTGCCTGTTCTTTTAGGTGACTCATGAATGTATTGGTCGAAAGTCCAAGATTAAATGAACCATGCCACTGATACCTGATACGTACGGATCCCACTGATGATATGTTTCCTTGGACGGCCTGGCCTGGATTGTGCATAAAGGAAGCTGAAAGCTGATCGATGTGGCGCGAGATCTCAGCGAGCCCGACAGTGCCTGACAAGTCATGAAAGGCTGAGGCCCTCGTTGCAGAAGGAGCGAGAAAACAGACGATCCTGTAAAGGCTAGAATTCCACGAGGAGTGGAGCACGAGCAACACCACGACCGAGTGGCCAGAGCGGTGTCCGCATGACAAGACATGGTGGAGCCCGACCCACATTGTCTCAGAGCATCACTCATGTCCTGAACACGGGTAAGAGTGTATGTACACAGGGCGGGTCCCAAGTGTGTGTGGGGTAAATCTCCGGAGCGCGTGCGTGCGTGTTGGGGTGCGCAGCAAGTCTATAGGCACAGCACGACACGAGACGCAGCCGACTACATGTTGAACACGCGCATACGGAGTAGTTGTCAGTGAATTGGAAAATCGCACGCTGTTGCAAGCGAGTTGAAGGGGTGAGAAGATGGTACACATGGTCCTACTATGAGCGCATGTGAAGGATGAGGATTGCCTTGGAACTCGGAAGGAACTTGGGGAGAAGACTATCGTTTGAGGGAGGCGGAAGGAAGCACGGTGACTCCCGTGGAGGTGGAATGAGCGCGGCAGAAGATACGTCATTCTTGTTCGGTACGAGGAAAGGTGCTATAAACAAACACCCTGCACATTGATTGATTGATTGATTGGATAGGCCGTGCATTCGGCCTGTACATTGAAAACCTCAAGGAAGTGGGTATGTCTGGGTGAAGGAAAATAGGTGTGGTCCTCGGATCAAGTGAGTCGACCGCCGCCATGAGTCAATTCAATTCTGAGAGGATGTAGACGATCACGTATCATTGTTCACCACGAGTCATCGAGCCTGAAGGAGTGCGATGGCCGCATTTGGGCTGTATTTATTCCAGTCCGTTTCCCATGGTCAGGGCGATCGCGCCGAGGTATGGAGGACGCAAGTTGCTCTGTGGGAATAGAGGGAGGAACTTGGGTGAGAAATTTTAACCCAATGGCAGGTTCACGATGTGACACTCTGGCCTCGAATAGTGAAACGTCTCCCTAGGGATGGCATCAAAGCTCCGTGGATGATCGGATATTTGAAACTGATGCCATCGATTGCATGGGAGGTTGCTGAGTGAGCATCTGAATCTGTGAACTAGAAAACGGTGATACGTACCAATGGTGAGCAAAAATAACAGTAATGGGTCATAAAAAGATCCGTAGTCATAATTAAAACGTAGACGTCTATCTGTCTGTTGACATGATCTCACCGAATAGATTAATTGGTCATTTTCTGAGGGTTATGCTAAGCAGACACATCTCCCTAGCGGAGCTACGTATAGCTTTAATTTGGTCGGAAATTTGGGCACTCGGAACACAATGGTGTTTTCCGATTTCTTCGGCTGCTGGTTTACTGATGCCAGGTGACTCTCGAGCCCAAAGCCGGCGAGTCAAGTATGTTAAAGGCCAAGCGCTACAATTGACTGAACCGATCATATCAACACCCAGCCAACAAAAGCGTCCTTGGCTTTACGCAAGCCGCTTTTAACATTCCTGATGTTGACATCACCAACCAAGTCCGGGGGCCGAAGAAAACGTCCCAAATTCGATGAGGACGCAGTTCGCGCTAAATGCACTTGACTTGGTGGTATATGAAGAAGCAGACAACTGAATTAGGCAAGTGGTTGTTTGGCAACGGCTTTGGAAACAAACAAACACCTACCAGATTTGGATACTTCCCACCCCCCTCTCCTCCATGTCATCACAAGCAAAACTCCAATAGCCCTTAGTCAGTGCATGCCAGGAAAATTCACAGAGGGCGTGATTATCTGATTCTGACTTACTTTGGCTTGTGTCTTGCGTCGTCTGCCATGCTTGTGCCATTGACGATTCCGACTTGTCTACACCTGGGAGCACAACAGGGCTCTCGAACGAATGCGACAGAGCAGAGTTTCATCGATGAACCATGTTCCAGCATAATTTCTTGGCGCTCAACCCAATTCTCAGGGTCTCTCGGAGCTGCGGTCGGGGGAAAGTTTGGTTCTGTGTATCTCTTCGGAACTCCTCTACCTGGTGAGCCCACCTCAGAAACTAGCCCTCCATCCCTTTCTCGCGCACGCTTTCCTACGCCAATCACGACCGCGCCTTCTGGTCCTCGTGCCCTTTCTCCACCTTCTTCTCCAAGGTCGCACCCCCGTCGACACTCACAGTCCCCTTCGTCCCTGTCCTTGAATCAAGCCCTCATAAAACCCTCTGCTCGCTCTCGGGTGGTTTCCGGAGTGTCTCGTGAACAGGTACAAGCGCCGAGGAGTTTTGTTGACTTTGAGGACGAGTCCGAGCGGCTCAAAGATCTGCTCAAGAGTAGCACTGTCAACAAATCAGCACGCGAGCGGAGCATCGTGAATACGCTGTTACCTAGTTTTGAGAAGGGAGTGGTTATCGAACGAGCATCGCCACTTCCTCCTTCCCCGCTACTCCCATGCTCTACCCTCTCCCCAGTTAGTCCAGGATCAAGCAAGGGACATGACGACCCAAAATCATCTCTATCCACAACGAATTCTCCAATATTTATTCCTAGATCGCTTTCTGCCCCCCCTTCACCCCGCCTTACTATCCTAAACGACAAGACCGAGGAAGAGTCTGTTACGTTAATTGCCCACATATTACCGCCTCACTATGGTGTAGCCTACGGAGTTACCGATCTTGTTATTCCAGAAGGGACAGATTTACTTTTGTCCCTGCAAGAATCAGGGTATGCTTGTGTGTTCATGGCACCAAAGTTACTCATGTATGCTCCAGTGACTTGTCCGTGTTCGACACGCATGACGGTACATGTATTACAACGGCGCGCTGTCGAAAGGCATCCAAGTCACAAAATGATACATCGTATTGGACGCACTTGAGGTTGATTCAGATCGAGGAAGTAGGCGTTCAGTATACTGTCTTGCGTTCCTCTTTCAACTACTTTTCACAGAAGGCCACTCTTATCTTGGCTTGTGCCACATATCGTCCTCCCTATTCCGAGATTTTTGGGCTTCCTGATTCACCTGATGATATTGCGCGAAAGTGCGCACGTTATTCATTATTTGAACTCCACCTTGGGGATCAGCACAACGTTCAGCCTACATGGCTTGAACCACTGGGTGACTGGCAGGTTGATGGTTTTGCCAAGGCCTCTGACATAGTACGCAACGAAGTAGACGGTACGTCCTTTCTCTTGTCAGTCACTGCGTCTCTCCCATCCTCCTCACAGGTTCGTTGTCCTTTATTTACATCAACAGCGAGTACCATGTGATCTCCAGGCCGCTTTCTATTGTCGCCCCGCTCGAAGTTCCAGCGCGCGCACGTTCCGTGACGTCTTCCTCTACAAACTCTGTTGACGAATCCAAGGCCTTAACCATACCCAACCCGTTCAAATCTCTTGGGAGCAAAAGCCCCGAGAATACTTCACCCAGAGACTCCTCAGATGGAATGATGCCCGAGTGTCTAGCTCATCCCAATACAGACTCTTCACGTCTTTGGTTTGGTGAAGATCAAGATGTTGGGGAAGCTGTATTTTCATCCGCAACTCACAGTCTAGGAGGGCTCCGCAGTCGATATACTGTTGAAAGAGATGATGTACTGGGACTTGCTTGGACAGATACTGAGGTTTTGGTGCGTTCAGGAACACGTTACACGAAGCCTGATTGACAACTTGACTTGCAGATCTTTCACTTTCGAACCGGAGGAAGTCCACTCGCTCATTCCTTCATGCAAGTTCAGCCGGAAGGCGTTGGCAGGATCTTGGAGGTACAATTCGTTGACAACCAGACGTTTGTGGTCCTGGGGGTTAGTCTCGCTGCCATGCTATGATGTATGCAACACTCAGACAGTGTAACAGACTGCCGCTCGGTGGTACAAGTTAATCCCAGTCGATGCCAATGGGGATCAAACTGACTCAGAGGACGCCAGGTTGCAGTAGGTCTTTTTGACATTCTTTTGCATCCAAATGAACTTTCAAGACCCTTTTGTGATACCTAGGCCAGCGCCCACCCACATGACCTTTCTCGGGACACCTGGCGCAGGCTCTATCATAAATAATACGCATGAAATTATCACACTCCGTCATACCTCCTCTGGATGCAAGGAGGTTTCCCTTTTTTCACAATCAGGATCACAAGATAGAATAGGTCATAGACTGTGGCGTTCGCAAATGCCAGCTCCTCGCCAAGAGATCGATGTCACTCTGACTGCAGTACTTTCATTAGAATTCAACTCCCTTATATTTGGTTACAGTGGGTTTTTGCAATCCTCTGCCAGCTTTGTCTGATTTTTTTCCAGGCGATGGCCGTCTCCGGCACACCTCCTTTGCAGCGCTGGCAGGGACCGGCTCAAAGTCGCCCTCAGAATCACCGCCTCGCTCATCTTCCAACCAACTATCCGGGGTTCCACCGTTTCAACAGACTTCCAATATTCCCATTTCTGCGTCCATCTGTTCGTTGCACCTCATTCGCAACGAACGAACAGGAGACCGCTTCATTATTGGTGGGTCGGATGATGGTGGCATCGCTGTGTGGACACTGCAGTACGAGGACAGCCGTTTTTAAGTTTGAAGAGTCATTCATATCTCATCAGGGACCTCAAGCTTTGCGCACGTTTCGTCCAGTTTATAGTCCCATTGTTGCACGTCGTTCAAGTGCGACAGCAAGAAGAACACGCGGGTCCACTACGTGGATGTGCATTGTGCATATCCGCGGATGGTACGATTGCAGTCATTGCAGTGGACGGGTTTGAATTGTATGTTTGTGTTGACCCCCGTCTAATTCGTTTGGGATGACCGTCCTCTGGTTCA
>JBBPNM010000269.1:0-11980 GCA_038090895.1 Boletus bicoloroides
ACTCATTCTTGCATCCAGGCCCAGCAATCGGACCTGTCATGGGAGGGTTTATCACACAGACGATCGGCATCCAATACGTGTTTTATGTGATCGTTGCCTTGTGTGGTGCTGCTTCTATCCTCGCGATTCCCCTTCTAAGGGAGACCTATGCACCTGTCATACGCAGGCGGCTTTATGCACACGGCACAGATCTAGAGAAGGGAAACACAACGGCCCAAGGGCAGGACGGATTGGGCTATCTCTGGATCAACCTGAAGCGACCGATCATCCTTCTCACTCGAAGCTTCATTTGCTTCATTCTCAGCTTATACATGGCTCTGTGAGTCACTGCCTTCGAACGCTGCGAGGTGGATTTGCTGACATTCTTGCAGGATATATGGTCAGTCGTCATGCGCACAAGACGAAACTTGACATTGAAGGATACTGATGCTTGCGTCAACCAGGTATCTATTACCTGATGTTCGCTACATTCCCTAGTATGTCCTGCCTGACCCCTATACACTAGCATGAATCTCAACTCTGTTTTAGCCTTGTTTGCCGAGGTATATCACTTCAGCGTTGGTATTTCTGGTTTGGCATACATTGGCCTTGGATTAGGCTTTATTGCAGCCACCGTGTTTGCTGCTAGGATATCGGATCAGATATACCATCGAGTGCGTGCTCACTTTCTGCTGAACTCCTTGAATTAATCATCACTAGCTGGCAGAGAGAAACGGAGGACAAGGAAAGCCTGAGATGCGCATCCCGGCGCTCATATTTGGTTCCTTCTTCGCTCCCATCGGATTACTGTAAGTGGGTATTTCAGAGGATTCAGCGTTGTTGACACGTCCTCAGTTGGTATGGGTGGTCGGCTCAAGCCAAAATTCAGTGGATCATGCCTATCGTTGGGACCGGGATCTTTGGCTTCGCACTGATGACTGTCTAGTGAGTTTTGACGTGTCCTAGTTGTGAAACGTGCTCTAAAATTGAGAACTATTCACAGCCTCCCGATTCAACTTTATCTCGTTGATACGTTCACGTATGCCGCCAGTGCACTAGCAGCTGCTTCTGTGCGTTCCTGCGTTTTTCCGCGTTGTTATTTATGGATGAGAACTCTGGTTTACTGGTATTTTAGGCGTTCCGCTCTGTCCTCGGGTTTGTTTTCCCCCTATTCGGAGAACAGATGTACGCCAAGCTGGGCTATGGCGGTGGGAACTCGTTGCTTGCAGGACTTGCCATTGTCATTGGCATTCCGTTCCCCATATGGATTTACTTCTACGGCGAACGCATTCGAGCACGAAGCCCGCTCAGCAAATGAATAACCCATGTCGCGAGTGGTAAATTAACCTCGATCACAATCTTCTCCACGTATTACCTGTTGGGAGTTGAACGACTTAGTAATGCGTATATAGGTCGGTTTTACGAATGTACATAACGCAAGGCTTGAGGCCTTTGAGGATTAAAATCATAAGTTGAAATTTCGCAGGCAGCAACGGCAATTTTGCACCGATCCGCGGGATGAGCATTTGATGTGTGGTCCACGATGGAGACAAACCGAAACCTCGTTGTTCATGAGCGCCATAAGCTGTAAGTACTGTGTGAGGCCATTCACGCTTACTTGACGCACCCTTCTCTCCACTTCATTTATTTCTCAACCTCGCACAACGCGCCATCAGTCTACTGACTAAATCAATCATCTTGCTGAAGGACCTCGAGAAATCGTGCGACTGCACCGCGGTCGCGAGGACATCAGTGACGGACCGAAGAAAACGCCGAAGGACTCATCAAGTAAAAGACACTCAGGAACATGATCCATGATATACCACATTTCCAAAAGGAAACAGCTTTGAGTTACTTTTAGTCACGCTCATCGGGGACCCGTACCGATCGTGCGAAGGCTGCCTGCTTGACGGCCGAGACTTTGCCTGGGTCATGGATCGTTCGTAAGCATCCAGTTGGTCTCTTTGTTGTGGCCGAGCGTTTGCTTGATATCGCTCTGCTCCCGTTGGACTGCCGAAACCCGACTATGTCACATTGCAGCCAGCTGCATACAAGCCTCAGGCCTCAGGCCAGCGAGCGAGCGAGTAGGTGATTGCAAGCCGGTTGGGGTGCACATCAAAATTTGTGGAACGACTACCCCATACGTCAGAGGCAGATCTACAAACATGCGTGATCCAGACCCACTAGGAATGGAAGAAAGAAGTTTGACAGGAGTCGGTGGTGCCAAAGCCTCGCTCCGATGTCTTATTGTCTGGTACTGTTGGCCGCGGCAAGGAAACATAGTACCTTGCACTCAGAGATACTATTGTCAACTAATTGTCGAGTAATAACGCTAACACTGCATGAGTTACTATCACCATCACCGAAACTACGGACGGTATCAACCTACTTTCAGTTCAGCAACCGTTTTCAATGCTTCCTCAACCACAATCTCAGGGAACTCGTACTGTATCCAATGGCTGGCATTGGGTACATAAACAGGTCGAATATGAGAAAATGGTTGGAGATCATCAACAAAGCAGGTCTGTTGGATCGCGGGATCCGCGATTAATACAGTTACTTTCCATTCTGGTGATGTCTTTTCGAAATAGTGAAGGAAGTTCCATGGTTGATTTTGCTATAACAAGCAGAGAACGTGAGTAAATTGACCTACGACAACAGGTTGGGTTGGTTTTACCTTGTAGATACCATGGACAGCCTCGGGGTACGCCAAACGGGTGCCGAGTTCCCTGTTGATGGCATCCTCTCTTATCCACAAGGAATTTTCGGCTAGGTAGGCACCCGCATCCTTAATGTTTATGCATGAAGCGGAAAATATAGTATCTTTGACTGCAATCTTCTCCGCTCCCTGCTGCAAAGGAGGATCGATAAGGACGATGGCCGTTGGGTGCGACTGGGGCAAATGAGGGAAGAGGGACATAGTAGTTACGCCGCCGAGTGAATGACCCATGATCAAATCATAGTTTCTTGCTGATAGATATGGACGGAGATCTTCAACAATCGAGTCCATGTGATAGTCTGTGGCCTGTCGCAATCCATGACCAATGAGATTGGGCGCTGTGACCAGGTAACCTGATGGTGCTCAGCATCTCCAAGTCGGGCGATACATACCGAGACATACCTTGAGCAGCCAGGGAGGAGGCTACCCTATGCCATGTATGCGAAGAAGAGGTTAATCCATGAATCAAAAGTGCATGCTTGCATGCGGTAGGCGATCCCCACACTGTGGCAGAAGGGATGCTGGTCATGACTATTGGGAGGGAGAATACCTGATGACCGCTAGGCAGACCCAAAACGGTCGTTCATAAAGGTACATAATACCGTGCTGCAACATCCATGAGAGCATCCGCAAGATCTTTCCTCCGGGCCAAAGACGTACGAAGTGATCTCAGAGGCTAGGTTAAATTTGCCAGTGGGAGCGAAAACCTGCTATGAGCGAGTCCTAAAGCTTAGGCACTCAACTTGAAGTACTACTCAATTCCGCAACTTGCCTCGAAGTTATGGCATTGGGAGCCTGCCGCGGTTCAATTTGGAGCACTGCCACCCAATTCAGAACTTCATCCCGTCCACATTGAAAAGCACAGTCCGAGTCTCCACTCACGGCCATGAATAACCAGTCTACAATTGCTAACGCGATGGAGCAGACAACGTCAAGGTGTGTGGCTATATTTTACGCGGTGACTCCTACATGAACTACATACACTTAGGGGTGCTCTCATCAAGTTGCTGCTCTTCGCAGCTACACTTGCAGTTCTACCAATATCATCCTACTTCATCTCCCTCAGGTACATGTGGGGAGGTGCGGTGTTACTACTAAGCATGCTTGAACACTACTTACCCTTGCTGTATGTTTCGCAGGTAATCATAATTATGCTGCCATAACTGCCGTCTGTGCCGCAAACCTGGTGTTGGTCGCTTACATTGTTACCTCCATCTTGGAAGACAGAAAATCCCTAGAAGAAGCCGAAGGAAAGAAACTGGGAGAGTCAAAGAAGCATCGTTAATTGTTCACTTGTCTCATCTATTGCCTCATCTTGAGTAAAATAGGGTCGATACAATCCACGCCTGATTCTGGATCTCTGACGTGAGTGTACATGTTGAAGCAAGCACCTCATTCTTACCACACAGCGAAACGACATGTAAGTAGTTATCCTTTGCATGTTTTGAGGGCATTGGTATAAGATACTTCGCAGCTATCGTCACGGGTGCCATCGACCATTATACAGGACAGTCCTTGCCATCATCCTGACAAACAAGTTCATACGCTCATTTTTCTCGAGTCTGTCGATTTGAAAATATCCCAAGACTGGCGAAGGTAATGCAATGTGTCCTCTCCCTGTACCATGATATGACGTGCTGATACTGAAAACTGGCTAGCATCATTATTGCTGCGACTCTCTGGACAGTCATGGAACAGTTCGGTTACCGAATTTAGGGAGAACGCAATAGCTCGAAGATTCGTCATCTGTAAAACGTATTGGCGTTTTGACCGAATTACATCGCTACTTCGCGAACTAGGTCCTACACGGTTCGAAGGGACAGTGAGCAATTTGTTCTTGGTGTGTAACGAAAATGGGCTGAATTTTGGAAAACGTTTTATACATATGCAGTGAAGGCGCGACTCCCTGGGGTATTTGAATCAACTACTAAGACATTGACCCGAGAAACATCCGTTGCCGTCACTAACATTATACTGTGTGCGCCCGGATCGCCAACTTTTCAGGAACAGGCGAATACATCGACAGAATCTTGGGTAGGAGACGCCAAGGTCCCGACCTCCGATGATGGTCCATTATTGGCAGAACTAGTACGCACTCCTTCCTCTGAGTGACTTTATTTTAGTCCGATGAAGAACCAACCACTTGCAATTGCATCTAACATATCCACGGATTCCCCCTTGGAAGACCTTGAGTGCACTATTCTACTGTTTCGCCTAGTCTCCCCAACCAGACTATCAATGAGCAGAAAATAGTATGGAAACGTTTCGCTTGTATAATCTAAAACTTTCCGAGTCAATACTGCACGTTGTTCGTTTGCACTACTACCGCCTTCAATATTCAATATTCAATACTCAATACTAGTACTGTCAACGTTGAAACGGAGCATGTTTCTTCCTTCGTAAGATCAGAACGACTGCCCTCTGATCTCGAAAGTCTGGTTTGGGGAAGACCATGTTTCCTCCATCTCGACCACTCGGTCGCGAACGTGGCGCAGATGCTGACGGTGCCATTCGCCAAACCGACACTGATGCAGCTCTTGCAAGACTCTCTGCAGTAAAGAAGGGCTATATCGAGGATCCGTTTATTGTGCATCTCCTCCCTCGTGCTCAGTTCCAACCTGTTCGCCCTCCCTTGATCAACATCGGAACTTACGTTCGCTCCAAGTCCATCGATGCGCTCGTCGAACAATGGTTGGAGTTCTGTGAGCAACAGGATACAGTGTGCCAGATCGTAAGCCTGGGAGCTGGGAGCGATACGAGATTCTGGCGTATAGGCGTGCGTGCATCGTACTTGATTTTGCTCTCGGTTTATGACAGTGACCTTTCCATAGACCGGACCTCGCTCACACGTCTTGAAATCATACTTTGAACTTGATTTCCCGGATGTCACTACCAAGAAGGCGATGGCTATCCGTAAAAGCAAGGAGCTCAGTGGAGTCCTAGGTTCACCTGAGACCATCACTATCGGTGAGTTCCTGCGGCATGGTCAAGCCTGGAGGGTCATCTCAGAATTTTTTCAAGCATCGGGTGGGACTGCACTTCACTCGAGTAGGTATCACTTGCTTCCATGTGATCTGCGTCATCCGCCATCCACTTCCCTGGCACCGGTGCTCGATGGGCTACTATCTCCGTCACTCCCTACCCTCTTGCTCTGTGAATGCGTCTTGGTTTACATGTCACCCGAGTCGACTTCTGCCCTTTTCGACTGGTTCGTGAATCACTTTACCGCCACCCGCGACAGGAGTATTCTTGGAACCATCGTGTACGAGATGTTTGGCCTCCAAGACGCCTTTGGTCAAGTCATGCTGAATAACTTGCGGGTATGTCTCGTGTCTCTGTCGTTGCCTTTTGCCCCAATCCAATCGCAATCTTAGTCAAGGAATGTGTCCTTGCCGGGTGCAGCCCCGTACGCCACGGTCGATTCACTTTGTGAACGTTTCACCCGACACGGGTTCACGTTCTCTTACGCACTGAGATTGAGCGAGATACGCGAGAAATATATTAGTCAATGTGAGCTCGAGCGGTGAGTTCTTTTACGATGTGAGCGTGCATCTTCGTCTAACACTTCGGGCACCAAGGATATCGCGCCTCGAGTTGCTTGATGAGGTCGAGGAACTGAACCTCGTGCTCCAACATTATGCCATTACCTGGGGTGTCAAGACACTTTTGCCTGCAGAGAAGTCGAGTCCATGGGAACAGTGGGGATTAAAAACGCCGCCACGAATTCTATTTCACGATTGATGTCGCAGGAAATATAAATGTGGACTTGGAGTCAGGAGCTAACTGAGCTGTAGTATAGTGTTCACCCAAGATTAACGACCTATCCGGTCCAGTTAAAGCAATGATATTAAGGTGTCGCTATGCGGTTGATAACATGAATAACAGTACAAAACTGATAATAACCAACAAATCTACAGATGGTGGCGTGAAGAGTATATATCGTCGTCGTCGTGAGGTAGCGCTGGAATTGAATGGTATACGAATGAATAAGATCAAGGGGGCCAACTTAGAAGTCCTCGTCTAACGTGCTATTCACTGTCGTCAGTTAAAGATAAGGACAACAACTGAAAAACCTACAAGGTCTTGCTAGCAACAGCAACTGATTCGTTCTTCGAATTGCTATGGTTTACATTTGCCTTCGAATAATCGGAGACGCGCTTCTCGAAGAAGTTGGTCTTGCCTTGGAGGGAGATCATGTCCATGAAATCGAATGGGTTGGTCACATTGTACACCTTGTCGTTCCCCAACGAAACCAACAGACGATCGGCGACAAATTCGATGTACTGACACATGAGCTTGGCATTCATTCCGATCAATGCAACAGGCAATGCATCTAAGAATCCAGCTTAGCATCGAGTATATGGTAATTATTAAGTATCTTACCGGTCAAGAACTCTTGTTCAATCTTGACAGCTTCTGTAATGATGCGCTCGACGACATTAGGATGGGGACGACGTTTCAGGTGACTAAAGAGTAAGCATGCGAAATCGGTATGCATTCCTTCATCACGGCTAATGAGCTCGTTGGAGAAGGTGAGACCGGGCATTAAACCACGCTTCTTCAACCAAAAGATAGACGCAAAGGAACCCGAGAAGAAGATGCCTTCGACAGCGGCGAAGGCAATAAGACGCTCTGCGAACGTTGAGCGTTCATCCGAGATCCATTTGAGGGCCCAGTCGGCTTTGCGCTTGACGCAGGGTATGGTGTCCACTGCGTCGAAGAGATAATCACGTTGGGCGGGATCCTTGATGTACGTGTCGATCAGAAGAGAGTACGTCTCGGAATGGATGTTCTCCATCATGATTTGGAATCCATAGAAGCAGCGGGCTTCTGCAACTTGAACCTCGTTGGAAAAGCGCTCGACGAGATTCTCGTTGACGATGCCGTCCGAAGCGGCGAAAAATGCAAGTACGTGGGAAATGAAGTGACGCTCGTTGTCATTTAGACGAGAGCTCCAGTCGTGGATGTCCTTGGAGAGGTCCATCTCCTCGGCAGTCCAGAAGGAGGCTTCCGCTTTCTTGTACATTTGCCATATCTAATTAAATGTTCATTCGACTTGCAGGATTCAAGAAGCAGACATATGCTCACCTCGTGATATTGGATAGGGAAGAGAACGAACCGACGTTTAGATTCTTTCAAGAGGGGTTCTTCGCCTGTGGGAAGAATTTAGTAGGGTTGGATGGTATAAGGAAAGAAGCTTACATTCGGGAAGATCCACCTCACCGACAAACTTTGTACGAAGCACGGAGAAGTCGTCTTCTTCCGAGTCGGACTCGTCACCCAAAGTTTTTGGAGAGACGGAAAGCTTCTTGTCATCAAGCAAGTATTCCTTTGATGGTGGCTTGGAAGGGGAGTTTAACGAGAAGGCAGCAAAGGCTTGCGCAGCCTGCAAGAGGGGTGAGAGGGGACGTGAAAGGGTGATGGAGACAACACACCTTTTTACTAGGGGTTGGTTGAGGAGATGGTACACGGGGAAGAGGGAGAGTGGTAGCCATTGGGAATATACAAGGTAAGTGAGAGAGAGAGATGCACTGGTGAATGTTGGAGGATGTCCGCTCGTTTTTATGGGGGTTGGATGCGTTGCTTGTATTTGTTCCGTTCAACTAACAATTACGCGACGCGTTGTTGTGACATGTTTATGTTTTACTCATCCACTCATTTGCATGGGAATCCCCCGGACACGCTCGTGAGGGCCGTAGCCATGTCAAGTCACGTGACCATCCTATTTATCACTCTTTGCAAGTTCCCAGCCTCAGTCAAGTATGGTGAGTGTCATGATGATCAAGTTCACTTACTACATGTCTGATTCTTCCTTCAGCTAAGGCGACAAGCCCGCGAGCGCAGGCAATATGTGTACGAAAAATCTTTGGAGGCCCAAGAGCGCCAAACCTACGAGCGCAAGCGTCAGCTCAAGGCTGCCCTTGCATCGGGGAAACCACTCCCGACGGAGCTCAAAAAAGACGCAAGGGATCTAGGAAAAGAACTCGCTTTTGATGAAGCACAGGAAGGTGAGCATCGCCATCTCACAGTGTTTGGTATATGCTCATTGGCTCACCGAGATTACAGAACCATCGTCACATATTGATAACGAATACTCTCGCGCCGGCATAAACGATCCCAAGATCATGATAACCACTTCAAGAGATCCCAGTTCAAAACTTCTCCAATTCGCAAAGGTATCAGTCAGCTTGATTCCGTGAAGTAGCCGTATCATGATAGTTGTGTAGGAAATGCGACTGGTATTTCCCAACTCGCATCGAATAAATCGCGGAAACTATGTCGTAAAAGAACTAGCAGACGCGTGTCGTGCCAATGATATAACCGACCTCATTGTCTTCCACGAACATCGGGGCATCCCAGGTGAGCTGCAACCAGGTGACATTCCAACCCCTCAATCCATACTTTTTAGATGCATTGATTGTTTCCCACTTTCCCCATGGCCCAACGGTTCATTTCACACTCCACAACGTTGCCCTTCGTCACGATATCGACTCCTACAGATCATCCACCGTATCAGAACAATACCCACATCTTATATTTGAACAATTCACCTCGAAACTCGGGATGCGGATAAGGGATGTCCTCAAGTTCTTGTTTCCTGTGCCAAAGGAAGACAGCAAACGTCTCATGACGTTTGCAAATGAAGATGATTTCATCTCCTTCCGGTAAGCGCCGAATTTCACTTGACAACCTCAGTCCTCATTCACTACGTGATAGACATCACGTATTTGTCAAAATTCCTGGCGATGTTCAACTCGCCGAGGTTGGACCCCGTTTTGAAATGAAACGTGCGTCTCCGGCGTTGCTCGTTTTGTTCACTCAATGATAGTTTTATTAGCATATGAAATAAAGCAAGGTACCATTGAGCAGGCGGAAGCAGAAAAAGAATGGGTTCTTGCCCATTATTCCAGGACAGCGAAAAAACGGAAGCTGTTGTCAGGTACTGGCAGCGAACCGGCGGAAGACTCCACGAAGCGGTCAAAACGATAGCTTATTTGATATCCACACTTCTTATTGTCCGTCTTACTCGTTGTGTTCACTAACTGGGCTCGACATCATATGTGGTGCACGTTTCATTTACTACCCATGCACCCAATCTCGTTAATCGACCACAAGTGACCGGTCGAGCTCTGAGAATCCTTCAAATAAGGAACCGAATGCATCGATAGTGTGCTGAACATCTTGCGAGCCCCCCGTCTCCCTTATGGAATGCATCGATAGCATCGCATTGCCAACATCCACAGTGCGAATGCCAAGTTTTGAGAGCATTGGACCGACAGTAGACCCACAAGGCCTAAAGGGCTATTTTTATAATATCCAGTACTTGCAATAAAGCACCGACTTACATATCGTTGCGAACCTCAAACTCCTGCACTTTCCCACCCTTGCGCTCAACGAGCTTCTTGAAAAGGAATGTGCCAACAGCGTCGGAAGCGTAGCGCTGCTTAGCATTGGTTTTGATGATCATTCCTCCGTTTATTTGAGGCCTGTGATTTTCTTCGTATTTGGAAATGTAGTTGGGGTGGACCGCGTGACCCATGTCCGCAGACACGAGGAAAGATCGAGCGACCGATTGGGAATAAAGAGCTGGCGTAGGAGAGAGCCTCTCGAGGAACGACGGAATCAGGGATGACTCAGCACCAGTGGTCGACACGCTGCCAATTTCTTCGTGGTTGAACAGTGCGATGCAATTCACGTTTCCTTCGAGGTCAAAGAAGTTAGGGTTTGCTACGTGACCCGCTAATGCTTCCACAGCACAGAACCTTGGTCTGTGGTCAGCTACGCAAATATTGGAAGCTAATAGACAACCTACGAGGAGAACTGGTTGTCCAAACGGGGACTAAAAATGAATTCGTCGTTGAAGCCTCCTAAAACCGAGGGCTGGGTGTCGTAGAGCTGCCTAGCAGGAACGGTTTAATGGTGAACTCCAAGACAATGGGACACATACAATTCAAAGTCATGAATTTCCTCTGGAGCTACGGAAAGTTCATTGGCGAGAATCGATAAGAGTGCCGGGTGATGATTTTCTTGGATGCTAGACGCAAGGGTCTGGCCTGGATTCTTAGTCTCCGTATTGAGTTGATCCTTGATCAGGCCGGCGATCGGCACAAATTCGGTTTCCTGATTAAACTTGAACGAGGAGTCGGAGCCCCGGTCAACTGAAAGCAGTGAGTAATGGTATGGGTAAGCATAAAGGATCTTTACGGTGGATAGCTAAAGTCGGAATGCGCAGAAGGGGCCTATCAACCTTGATGAGTTTTGACTGGAAAGACCCATCGAGATGGGTGACGACAACCCGGCCTGCGAGAGACAAGTCACGGTCAAACCACGAGTGCCAGATACCTCCGCCATAAGTCTCAACGCCAACTTGGAGATATCCAACATCGCTTTTCTTTGATATCGGACGAACCTGACGCAAGGGATATTTCAAAGCCAAAGTTGGCGTTTTATGCAACTCACACGCAAGTTGGGACTGTCCACATGGGTCGCCACAATGGAGACACCCGTACCCGGTTTCCAGTTTGGAGGAATGGTAAATGCGAGCAGGGAGGACTGGTTTCTTGGGGTAACATGAGATGAGCGAGGAAATTCGAACAAGGAGTTAGATCGTGATACCGCGTGAAGTAGTACTTTCCCCGGGGTTTGATATCTTTCTCCCAATCATCGATCTCCCTGACCTGAGCATCTTGATCGGCTGGCTGATTGCATCTGAGCAAACTGAGACAAACCTTTCGGAATCCAGCTGCTTCTAATCGCGCTGCGGCATTCTGAATAGCATGGAAAGGCGTTGGTGATGCATTGATGAAAATCAAGAAACGTTTTGCTGCTTCCGGTGCTGTTGGGTATAGCATCATGATCTGGTAGACGAGTGAAAGAGACAAGCCTTCGATAGACGCACGGAAGCCCAGCCTGCCTCTTTTAGACGGACACCAGCCCAATGATCTCAACTTGAAAGCGAATTCCTAATCCGGAGGAGGAGTACATTGAACCATCATCATGGTACAGAGTTATCTCAGACATGGCCCAACCCAGGTAACCAACCGTAAATTAATTTTCTTGTCATCTGACACACCGTACAGGCATTTGGTTTGATTTGCAGCATCTCCTCAAATTCTTTATATGATGGCAAACTTGCATATGTCCCAGCCCTGGAAGATGTTCTTGTCTGGGACATGAAGAAAGGACACATGGTACTTCAACTCACCCATCTGTCCTTTTCGCGCAATGGTTGACAATCACTACAGCTTGCAATGTGGCACGAAACCGGCCACAGAGCGGAAG
>JBBPNM010000270.1:0-11961 GCA_038090895.1 Boletus bicoloroides
TTCTCGATGGCGACCTACACGCGCTTCGTCGAGGCCATTGCTAACGAAGTCGCCGAGTTCACGGAGAAACGAGGAGAGGCCGCTGTCCGCGAGGGAGCGAGGTGAGATGGCATCACCATTCGAGCTGCCACGCTACAAGTTACCCTTTTTAGGGAAAACGTGCTCCTTCGTGAATGGTTAACCCAGAAGGAACTCGAAGCATCGGGGAGTAATGCGGGTGAGTTACTCGAAACACCCATTACATAAACATAATGAGTTGATCGGATGGCAGAGTCGAGCGAGGTCAATGAAACCTGGGACTGTGCATGCATCCTTTCGTCCATGTCTGCCTCCGTCTGGAAGATCAAATGCCAGGTCGGACAAACAATCGAGTCGGCGGATGAAGTGATGATCATTCTCGAGGCTATGAAAACGGAAATCAACGTTCCTGCCGGGGAGGAGAACATCGGAAAGGTGGTTCAAGGACTAGGCAAGGGGATCCGGGAAGGTGTGACTGTGCAAGCAGGTGACCCGTTGGTGTGGGTGTCCTGAGCGCTTGTGGATACGAAGGAGCCCTTGGGAATGAACAAACTTGTCGATAAGATTGCACTTCGCTACGCCGTACTACAAGACACTTCTGACCACTCCCCATCCACCAAACGGAGAACCATTCCGCAAATGTCTACATACCTAAGGCTAGAAGCAGGACCAAGTTTGTCACGAAGGATACCTCGAATCTCTGTAAGTGCGATCTGACCTGTGAACCGGTGTGTTTGCAGCGTGAGTGATTGTAGACTTGTTGGGAGATCATTGGCGTCCAAGACACAAGAAAGAACCTAGAGGACGTGTCAAGCCTGGACGATGAGACACATGGTGAGGGTAGTCAGCTTACATAAGTTATATATAGTCCCTGAGAGAGCCTAATGTCGAGCGTAAGCGAGCGAAGTAAAGGCAAGTTCTTCCATGCAGGACCATGAAACATGCTTCGGATTCTGCCTTGAGCTGATCCAGTATGAACACCGAGGGGAAGCGATAATGCCTTGATGGACTGGGGTGCTTGCATGAGCATGGCATGCGTCTGCTTAATGTACTCCTTGTTGGCAACCCATGAGACATGCCCGAGATGGATAATGAATTCTGTGAGAGCAGACTTGGGGAGCCAATCAATGTAATCCGAAACCACGACATCATGATCCACGGCAAGGGTGCGCAAGTACCGAGGATCTATGGCCGCAAAGGCTTGGCAATGCGCGACGCACTTGGTCACTTGAAGGCGAGACACCCTGAGCTTGACCCTCTTCTCAGGCTCGGCATCTGCAGGGCCTCGGAGAAATTTGCACCAATCAAAAGATAGATCTTGGAGTGATTGCAGAGTCGCGATGGCATCCCAGTGTTCTTTGTCCACGAAGCTGTCTGAAAACTTGAGTTGACAGATGTTTGTCATGTGTACCATCCCAGAGAGGTACTTTTCAACGAATGGTCGGACTGCCCAACCCTGGTCGTTGTCCCAGTGGGTGAAATGGCAAGTTTTCACTCTTTTGGCAAGGGAGAGTGCAAGAGGCTGCTTCGCGGCGATTTGTGTGCATAACGTGGTCTCGCGCGACGCCTTGTAAGTAGCATTATTATTACGGAGCGCGAAGGATGTAGGGCCGGAGAACTCCATGAATTCAAATATGCGGGGAAGGCAAAAGTTGGCGAAAAATCTGCACACGGGACAAAGATTGGTGAACGTTTGGAGTTGTTCTGGTGTGAGATTCCCAGTAGATGGGGCGATGCATTCGAATATGTCAAAGTATATCTCGTTTGGTATGATAGGTAAAATTCGATCCACGCTGCGTCGTTCTGGAGCTGAAGAAAACGGCGAATTGGAATCCGAGTTGATAGAAAGAATATTATGAACTCACTGGACCATATGAAGAGTGACATATAATGCTTGGAATGTGGTTGTGTCGTGAAACGTTGATGCGACGAGGCGTGCACTGAAACCGGCGATACTTCTTACGTAATTACTGTAAGTAACAATTTCTCATCCTGGGACCAGGTGGACATCAATCATCAGTGCACGGACCAAGTGGTCCAAAGATTTTGATTGATGCACAGTGTATGCGTGATGACATGAGGATACAGGAATAAGATAGCAACAAGAAAAGGCGGATCAATCGAACAGCCCAAAGCCCTATGAGACAGCATCAACAGTTCAGTTCACATATCGCACGTGCGACTGGCGAATACGTACCATGTCGTCGTCCGACTCCTCCTTTTCTTCCTTTGCCTCTTCTTTCGCTTCTTCTGCGGCGGCTGCAGCTGGGGCACCACCACCACCACCAGCAACTGGGGCCGCACCCACGGCGGGTGCTCCTCCACCAGCGCCGACGTTTGATAGCAGATCCTTGACATTCTTGCCTTCGAGGGCCTTTGCAAGGAGTGATGCCCAGATCGTCTCAAGTTCAATATCGGCAGCACTCGTTAATGCGATAATTTTGTCGGCCTTGAACACAGATCTAAGTGTTGGCGAATCGGTTTGGAAACGCTTTTGGATATCAAACGTACCGTGATTTCAATGCCATCGTCGGCGAGTATAAGGGCGGCGTATGTGGCTGCGAGTTCAATGGCGGCCTGTCGAACGAGAAAACCGCGTCAGCGAAACCTGATTCGAGTTACATCCGCAGACTCGTCCCGCCATCCAGCCTCGATCATCAGGATTGATGGGTTCCAGGTTAGACAGAGACGTCCAAGCGGCTCTACTGTACGTGAAAAACTTGAACTGACCATTGTTAAAGACGCTGAGTGCGGGAGAGACGGGGCGTTGACGTTGGTTTAGATGGCTACTAACCCAGGTTGTCCTGCTCAGTGTAGACAGAAGTTGTCTCACGATCGCACAGCCACACGATTTCCCGGCATCGCGGCCGCCATCGATCGTCCACTAATCCTACAAGTGGACGCTTCGTGACGAACATGCGTGTCGCCAGAAAGTCAATCCACCGGGAGCTCATCACAACACCAGGTGTTTGTTGGCCAACCTGTTGAGCATCGCGTTCTAAATTTCCTTCACTCTGCGTTGCATCGCCTTGCTGTGAACAGATGAATCAATCTGAGATGATCACTGCCCAACTTCTAACCGATCTGCCAGTGGACCCATCATTCTGATGGTATAGGTAGGTATATGATTACAGATCGTCCAAAACATACATCAACGCCCCCGTTTAGATATACACTTTACCATGTCGAAGGCCTGCAGGTTGCGATCAACAAACCGCTAGGTCCCTAAACGTTGAACACTTACCCAAATGTTCCATCGACCGCTCGGAGTGGCGTTGCTTTGCCGTCGGCAGTGTCCAAAAACACGGTGTTCCCCCACCACTTTAGTACATTGTTTCCACCAATCGCGCCGTTTTCAGGGTATTGTAGACAAAAGAATATAAGGATAATTGAACATGCAAGGCCGGTGTCGAGCGCAGCGGAGAGGACGTCTATCCATGTGAACAGGCACACGTGAGCATGGTCGATATGTGAGTCGGGGTGATACATACAGTTATACTTGGTCCACCAGGAGAAGTGACGTCTACGGATAACATATTGGAATATGAAACCGACAATTCCCCATGTGATATAGTTGACAGCTGACGCGGGAGGAATGTACCCAGTTCCATTGAAAATGACGGGGAAGCTAGACCACATGTTTCAATGTCCGAGTTCGGATAGCTAGAGGATCATGACGTACTTGAGATAGCGGACCCAGGTGTTCGGCCATTTCTTTTGGGCTCCCCACGCAATAAATGGACAGATAGCGCCAAGGAGGAAGAACCAGACCAAACCGTTGTATACTTGACCGCTCGAGAATTGGCGTTGAGGACCAATGACACCCCACTAACATAAGGCACAATGTGAGTCATCGAATTATCAGGTCAAGAATTTGATGACGTACGATAATAGAGGCAGTCCCGAACACTTCTGTGCTGGGACAAATGAAGCCATTCTTCTGCTCGGGACTGCACATATCCGGTATATTGGTAAACATCCAGGACTGAACGCCAAGCTGGACGGTCCCGGAAATTGCACAAGCAACCACCTGACACCAAAACATCGTCCGAGGAGGAATCTTCATGTAATGACCGAGCTTAAAGTCGGAGGCGAATTGAAGGGCCTGGTACATCGTGATGTATCCCCAAGTCTTGAACATCATCATGGCGAGAGGGCGACCAGGGATAGCGTAGCCGACGATCAATTCAGTGATGACGTTGAGGCCAACCTGTTGGTTGGTGATAGCCTGGATCATACCGATGGGGATGATATAGAAGTATGCAATCACAAGCGCCAATACAAAACCCCAGACAGGGAAGTCGGTTGGCCAAACCTCGATACAGACGATGCCGAATACGAACATGACCACGAAAACGCACATGTACCACCACTCCGGAACTGGGCGGTACTTGGACATAAGACGTGCGTGGATGTCAGGTTGCTCGTGAAGAGCTCGGCGTGCCTGGGTCCAGATCTGTTTGCGGAAGAATAGGATAGCGTGGACGATTGTAGCTGTGATAGATGCAAATGAGAGGCCATATGAAAGTGCAAATGTGGTTGACAGGAACAAAGGGCTGTATTCTTGATAAGCGGTGAGGTTGAGTTGGTTGTCCGGCGTGAGGATCCTCGTCACGTTGTAAGTTGCACCAGTATTATCGTATGAAGTTCGTGACTGCATGGGCATGTACGCTGCATACCAGGTGTTGGTAAAGTGCAGGATAGGTGCCAAGATCCAGAAGAACACGATGAAGCCTCCGATGACGTTTGCTTCCGCCCACCACGGGGAAGCGAGCGGACTGAGGATATAGGTAATCTGAGCCCAGTCGAAGGTGATGAGACTCATTCCGAGACCGCTCTGGTAACCGAAGAGCTGGTTGACGACGACGTTCTCTGGAGCAATCCAGCATACCCAGGTGAAGTAACTGAGTGCCTGGAAAAGATAACCCGGGAAGAAGTACCAACAAAGACCACCAAGCCAGACGTATGTGAAGAATCGCCCACGAGAGAGACCCCCACGGGTGCCCATGCCAGCATATACTTGAGCATGCAAGGTGTTGAAAAGCGCACAGTTAACCAAGTTCATGGGCCAGACTGGGAGGCCAAATCAGGAAACCGCTGTGCGGGGAAGGTCTCTACATACTCATGGAAGGGGGATCCACCAGAAAGCGGCGCATGACACCTCCCAGGGAGAAGCCGATCATCTGTGTCGACATGACCATCATCCATTGGTCTGCGTGAGAATATCGGGATCAAAACTAAATGTCAATGGCAAGAATACGCACAGCCAAAGTTGAATACTTGATTGTAGAACACTCTTTGCACCGCTACAACATCGGTCTTGGATGATCTAATAAGTCAAGGTGACGGCCGAAAGAACATCACAAACTCACAGCGTATGCAGACTGATACCCAACAGTTGCCATAATTGTCACCAAAACGTGTTCTTTGATCGTGAATGGGCCCGGGTTAATTGAGATGCCGAAGATTCTCCAGTTCGGCACAGTTTTTGCCCATAACTGACCCATAGGGAAAGAGAGAAGTTGTGCGACATTATTTGAAACGGTGACGGAGGGATACCGGAAGAAAAAGAATTGGTTCAGGCCGGGCACGATGATTGCCCATATGACACCTGGAGGAAGGTAATAACTGAATTTCTGATAGAACCAGTTCTAAAGACCAGCTACACACCCATCGTCCATGCACGAAAGGTGCCACAAGGAATAGTGATGTCGTCTGTATTTGCGACAGCAGATCGCACCTCGGGGTAGGGGGAGTCATCCTCTGTCAGCTGGAGTGAGAGACCGTCGAGATGAGGACACGATATATTACTGACCGAGAATCCCAGCGAGGGCCTCTTCTCTGTTAATATTGGGATCATCAAAATCCTCGAGGGGAAGAACCGCGTCGGGGGTAGAGCCTGAGAAGATGGTTACCGTGAGCGCATGTTGGCAAACGAGAAGAGGGTCGAGTAGCTAGTACCTGGATGCTTCTCCTTCTCAGACGAGCCAAAGCTATTGCGCTCCTCGTAAATCGACATTGGACGGGGGGACTCGAGGGAAGTGGAAAGAAACGAGCGTGCGATAGGCCGGGTTTTTGTAGGGAATACAGGGCAATGTTGCAATGATCATAAATAGCGTTCGGCTTTGACTGAGAAGTACCGCACTCATCACCCGATGCGATCTCGCCGACGTATTTGGTATACAGCATCTTGTCGGACTCACCTCCATATCGGGCGTACATGAACATGTGCTACATACCGTCACGTGAATGATAAGGAACTTTGTCGTCCAACTCCAAATACTCTTCTTAACCGTGTTGGATGTAAAATTTGTACAAGTTCTGTTAGGTTATCAATCCGACCGGGTTACTTCTTCTTCTCTTGCATGGTTCGCGAGATCCTACATCATGATATAGAAGCTTGTTTCCTTCGTCATCGTGATGCGTACATAACGCGACTCGCCGATCAATGAGCCGAGAACCAGCCACGACACGTCGACCGCAAGGCGCATAGTAATCACGCCGAAAACTTGATCAAGATGGACAACGGAGCCTCCTTGAAACATTTAACACCGCAATTTCACACCTTCGTTTGATATCCCTCGCACGGACCTTTCGCGAATGTCCTCACTACCGTCAAGTGGCACCGCATAATATGCGTAGCCGTCCTTCAAACGAAGTTCGAAGTCAAGCTAGACCCTGGGCTGCACGTACGAATACTTAGCTGCATACTAATCGGCGTCAGAGAGATTTGCCCACCGAGCTGGGAGCCCGAGACTATGCCGATATAATCACCGCGGTGTCCGTGTGTCCGAGTCCATCCACGGGCTGCCCGCTTCAGCCCACTGGGTGCAATGTAACGCATGCCACCGTTCAACGGGCCTGCTTGGCGTCACGCGGGGGATAGGCGGAGATAATTCTGTGTCATAGTTGCCACAGTGTGTGTCGTCCATGCCACTTGTCCTTCCGTTAACAAAGACCCATATCAAGCGTTTGCTGCCATCCATGATAACATCCGCAACCAGGTTCTATCATTCTGAGCAATCGCTATTGACAGCATTAGACTTGAATGGTTGCCGTCCCACGCAACGTGCTCTTCATCCGTGTGCTCCCCGGTCGATCGGTGCGGCGCCGCCCGCCGCACTTGCGATACGGTACTCACATAAGCACACGCTACCATTTGGTGGCTATAACTCCGAGTCCATATGTGGAGTCGGGTTGAATGAATTCCGTCATCATGGATGGGCGCGCTGCGTAGTTGGCAGTGGGAAGCCGCCAGATGCGACTGATATATCCTATCTGGCGAAAACCCAGGTCCCAGGCTCCAAATCAAGTCTGTGGGGAACTGGGCAAGTATCAATGGGGAAACCCCGGCGTGATCCTACCTACTAGAATTTGCGGTCTCCAGATCATGTTCGCACAATGTTGACAAATACCCGTGGTTCCTGGGCCTTTTGTTTGATCATCCAGTGCTTACTGCTCACATGTAAACAACTTAGAGATTAGATTCTGCACAAACGATGGCCCGACGTATCGGTTGGTGTGCCATCAGAGTTTATGTTCAGTTCAGTCAAATGATAAACAAAAATAGTTGGTGGGATAGTACCATGCAAATCATAAATGGTCCCGGACTCTGGATTCAAAAAGATAAGAGGCCGCAGCGAGGAGGAAGCACTTGTCGATAACAGTGAATCCACATGGATGCCACGGCATATCTTCACCGAGGCTTGATAACAAGCTTCAACAGGTTGACATCACAGAAGATTCTAGGCTCGTCCCATCTAGCACGAACATCAGCATGGCAATATATCGTATGATACCAAATGTAGCAACAGAATTTGTTGGTTGGTTGATTCAGGTATAATTTGCAAGATACAGAGGAGGATCACCTGAATGTGGTCTCTTTTGAAGTCTGAAGTTGAACGAGAGCTACGCCGTATTGCCGAAGCACCAGGTACTGAACATGGATATGCAGGTGAGAACAGGTACTTACTACTGGTGGCAAGCATGGGTACCTGTGGAGCGACAAGTCATGGCCGCCGCGGATCGTAGGTGTGAAAGATAACTTGCTCGTTACACGGGGTTTACCATGACATGATCAAAAGGTCAAAGTAGAACTTGTAAAAAGTACCTGGAGAGAGACCAAGCTCCAAGAGCCACAGGGACAAGCCGAGCACGAGATTTGTAAATATGGGATTGACAGGTGATCACCGCGTTAATTCAAACTGTGGTTCTGCGTGATGATAGGGTGGTGCCTAGGGCCTGGGCTTGGACCTGGTCACGCCCTTCTTCCTGCGCAATTAATTGGGCGCCGTGCACAGATAGAGAATTCCTATAAGCTGATGACTGTTAAACACGCAGCCTCAGCTCAGATCTTGGAATCCACGAAGAAAAGAGAGGGAGGTTGAACTGAGTCGATACAAGTTGCGTTGATGAAATCCCAGTGGCTCAATGTTAGGTGGTGAATACCCAGCCGTATCCCACTAGGGACTCTGAGCTCTGGGCTGTGAAAATTTTTGCTCGTTTGGGAAAGCGGCTGAACTTGATTTCTCGTGCAACAAGAACGATTCAAGAGCAACTCTTTCCTCCAAGTGCCTGACTTGGCGAACAGTGGTGTTCAATGTTCCGACTTGAAAAAAGTTGAATGTCGTCGCACTGCGAGGCAATCCCTTGCTAGTATACCCATCTTAAGTACTGCCATCAGAAGATCAGAACGACTGTCTTCTGATCTCGGCGGTTTGGGGAAGACAATGACATTCACGAAACAAGAAAGTGGTGCACGTGGCAAGAGGTTGCATCGTGGTGTGACTCAAGGCCAAAACTGTCCGTCAATCATGATTGCGGGTACCGTCTGCATCCTTTTTTTCCCTTCTTTCCTTACACTAAGTGTAGTCATGATGAAACATCATGATCTAGATTCTCACATGGAACGTCCCAAGCGGACTGGGAGCAGAGAATAAAAAATCATAGCACCCAACGAAGCGACATGTAACAAGGCAAACCCCCTCGCACCGCCGAAGCCCCTCATACATATCCAGGCAGTCCACGTCTACTACCGCAGATCAAATGTCTAGGTGCCTCACTCGCTAGGCCAAGCTCCAACCTCACTCTCCCATCATTTCCACGCGGAAGGTAAGGTGGACGATCCAGAGCTTTGGGAAACGAGCTCAGTCGCTCTGCGAAATGGGTGCGACAATAATCTAACTTGGGGATGGGTTCGGACAGTGGGCGTAAGAGAGGGGGATACACGCCAATACAGGTAATAGAAGAAAGATAAGAGATGGAAGGCGAGTTTAAAAAACTCTCCTTGTGCTCAGAGAGCGTGTAGAACATTTCGGTGGCGTCGCACATACATTGGCGGTATATTCCTGACAACTGGAGGTTTCCCTTTTCTCAACACTGGGCACAGTCTTTCGTCGAACCTGCGAGCTTTCCAAAACATCCATGATAGTTATATAGCAGCGACAGGCAAGTAACATGCCACCGATACGATTTTCACTGACGTCCATATATTGTAAAGTACTCAGTATCTCCAGTGGGTGAGAGGAATTCAAGTTTTTGTCTAGCGGTGCAACTAATGTACAGTCGCAATCGTGCCAGCTGCCATCATTTGGGTGGCTACCGTATGTATACGCCTCATCGTACTGTGCTCACTATTGTTTTCTCCAGGTGAAGTCAATAGCACAGGATCATCATACCCGCCCGTTTGCCTTGATTTGGCTTGTGTCTGTGATGAATCTCATTACTGTTCTCCGACTATCGTGACAGACCTTCAGGTTCGACTATCTGTACTTCTCAGGTTTCTCAGCTTATGTCTACCCAATCAGACATCGTACCTGCGGGTCGGGCGATTATTTCATCATCGCGCTTACGCGGGTACTAGGCGCTGTTGACGTTGCTGTTACTCGTAACGTGATTTTCCGGATCTTTGCGCGGCCTGGTGTCGCTGTACCCTAGCTAACGCCTTTCGTTCGGGTCCCTGCATCAACCCTACAACCGCTGCGTCAGCCCCTCTGTCTGTATAGCGCATCGTTGCCGACGCCGATCTTCACACCCGCCTGGCTTTCCGTTAATTTCTTACTTTGCTCTAAGTGCCATATTCCTGTATTTTTCACCGCAAACGCCTTACCTGCTAGCATCTCGTCTACCATTCTTCAGCCATGTGAGTCGCACTACCAGCTTCCATCCTTCGCCATTTCTGTCACCTTCCTTAATTCATACTCCTGTTTCAGCTGTACATCTTTTGTTGCTGTCGGGTTCTCGTCACCGAAATCTGTCCTTTGTTTCACACAGCCAATCCGCACCCTCTACTCCCGCGCACAGTATCCATCTGTTTGTCTTCCATTTCCTCTAGCATTCCCTGCCTGCACCGCCCCGCACTGTTGGACTTCACCTCATCTGACTTCGCAACCAATATTCAACCTTCACTATCTTCATACGCCATCCCCCATTCATTGCTCTCAAACTTTGCGCCCCTTTTCGTCCTGCCGTGGTCTGCCTGTTCCCTGTGAGGGAGTTATATAAATCTCGCTTTAGCGTTGATCTCTTATTTGACTAGCTCCTGTGCTAGTCTCTTCTCGGCCCGCCTCTTGTCTTCCATTGCACTTTATCCGCCACGCTCTGCTCTTGCCTGTCTGTCACCTTCAAGCCTGTTGCCCTGGTCCCTTGGTCTCTCCCCCTCTGATTGATCCAGTTTCCCTGTCTGCCTTTCCCCCTCGCCATCCTGCCCGTTGCCCTTGTCGATCACCCTTCGTGTCTCAGAGGTCCTCCACTCTCAACATTTGCCTGTCTCACTTCGATTTCCTGAATTCTATCCTGTCTCACCACGCCGCCGTATTCAGCTTCGCTCCCTCCTTCGCCCCCGTCTCTTCATTTCCACAGTCGTATTGCCTACCGCCTCCACTGTTTCATTACCTCCTTACCCACCGAAGCCCCAACTCCCCGTCCCTGACCCCATCACATTGATCGTGTCTGGCCCCATCCTTGCTCACCATTTCCCTTGCACCCACTGCACCACCGAGTTCCGGTGCCTCCACCTCGTTGGCACCTAGAGCCCCCTGTAGCCTCACCCATCCCACCACCGTCTCGCTTACTAAGTCTCTCGCCCTTCAAGTTCTGCCTTCCCTTCCTGATTCTCGTCTCGTCACCCGCACTCCTCTGCATTTCGTCTGTTCTTACTGTCCTCTCCGCCCGATTTTCCATCTAGTCACTCCATTTCGTAATCACCTTCGCCTGTATTTCTCCAATGAGCCAGAAAACCCCCGAGAGGGTTACTTTCCAAGTTACAGGTATGTTTCCCCTAATTGGCTGGTATGCTCGCACACTCACTTCAGTTATGCAGTTGCTCGATTAAAGCTCTGGTCCCGACTTCCCAAACAAGACATTCGTGTCACTGTTCGTGTCGGTGACGAGTCCAAAATAACATGTTCTGGGAAACAATCGCTGCTTCGTCTGAGAGCAACGTGGAACCATTCCTTCCTCTTGTGGGTTTCACAATGTATTTTGTAACTACAGTTGTTGATTCTTTTCCTCCACAGCACAGCCCCTCCCTCCACTCCTGTTAGGATTGCTATATGCACTCTTCCAAGGGAGCTCACCCCTGAATGGGACAAACAACAACTTGGTTATCAGGTGGTTACAAATGTAGCCAGCTTGTTGAAATCTGGTAATGGATGGAAATGCAGGTCCTTTTTTTATTACTCTGACTTGAGTGCTGATTGTGTACTAGGCAATCTGCCTGGACTATCTCTTGGTCCTGCAACTCTGACCATGATATGTAAGGCCTGTGATGTGCTGGTAAATTCTATGTTGCAGTTCAATTTACATATGATTGAATATGTGTCCTAGATTTCACCAGATGGGCATGACTGTGTGTCAGCTCTAACAGAATATGACATGAAGCTATATGAACTTGGACAAAAGTTCAAAAATATGCCTTGTCTGTCCACACAAATTGAACTGGGA
>JBBPNM010000271.1:0-11959 GCA_038090895.1 Boletus bicoloroides
AGCCATGATGATGGATTGGACTGCGATACCCGGCTGACCGGACGAGAGGTGCCGACTCGAGCGTCACTTGGGATGCTACTGCTACTGCGCGGGGTAGTAGGAAAGGCAGACTGTCGTGGCAGCTTTTCATCGACAAAATGTGCAGGTCCGTTATTGGGTTGTCTTCCGTGGGCTGTTGTGATGGTCTCGTACGATGGGGGTGCATCAGTGTTTGCGGATGGCTCCATTAGCTCGTCTTCGTCGTGGTACTTATCCAGAATGACCATGGTTGCAGTTCAATCTTGCTGCGGCTTGAGATGGAGTGGTGGTTGTTTAACAAGAGATATTTATGGCGATTGCCGCCCATTGAAGTGATATACAGTACGGGCATGGGACTGCGGAGGGGCCATTGGCTCCTGGGTGAGAAAAGTGCACCGCATTTATGACAAAGTCTCCTCTTCCGAGTATATTCACACATGGAAAATCTGATTGGACTCTTCTGCCGGCATGACACGAAGCCCTAGCAAATGATACAATCCTTAGATGACTCGGATTTCACAAATCTCGCCTCCAACCGCCCTCTCAGTGTCCCATCAGGGAATAGGTATCGTGAATGTCTGTCAGTACATACTTGAGAAACAACTCGTAAACGAGATGCAACGATCACTCACTCGTACAGCAACTGAGATGCAAGACCTTCTCCGAAAGGCGATACGACCGCATTCGTATATCCCACACCGTGATCCGACCATTTATCGGGCTTCGTTGTCGGTTTCGCTATGCATTCTGCACAAAGCTCAAGGCCCGAAGGAATGTCCGTGGAATTCAAGTGCATACCTGGAGGTTCTCCCGATTCAATTCGACGACTGAGTTTGCGCTCACCGCATCCAAGGCGAATGGAAATTGGGGGCGGTTTTACGGCGCTCGATCGTGGGGACGAGAGTGAACCACGCAGTGGGTGAGTCGGTGGCGGAAGTTTAGACGAGGATGAGGGTACGAAAACATTATGACCTCGAGAAGATTGTGGATGTGATTTTCCGTCGTAATTGTATTCGTACATTGACGATCGACTCTGCGGGAACGTCGTAGATCGTACCTCCCGAACTCTTGGGATCTGGATCGAATCGGGAACAAAGGGAGGAGGGACATCCACGACGAGCTGGGAATCAAAGAAGGTGGGTGGACTCGATTCAAGTAGGCTGACCATGACGTGCCATGTGTTCGTCCCTTGTCTCGATTTCCCACATGTCGCGATCGTTGAAGGGTCGGCAGCGAAAAAGATAACAGACCACATCCTGCCTGTCCCAGATGTACAACTGAATACAAGACACAACAATGTGGAAATATGCTTACCAGATGCGATAAATTCTATGCTGACTTGCCCAATAACTTTGATTCGCCTTTGCCAAAGGGGGATATCGAAGGAAACGACAAACCCTTGATTGCTCGTCTGTTGTATACGGATCTCATCCAAGGGTCGATTTTCCAGTAGCAGGTTGTCAGAAGCTATGGAATGTGTTACCCGAGTTTTTTCGGAAGGTCGACAAGTGAATGAACATACCTGTTCGCAGGCTTTGAACCTGAATACCATCCGTCCCGTGGAATGGAGGGCGGCACACTCGAAGTGCATGGAACAATGCCTGATTCGAGCTGGCGAGACACGCACGCCGGATGTCTGATATGGTCCGGATGGTTAATGGTCGGGAATGGACCAACAAGGCCACGAGTAACTCCTGGCGATAATTGACTACAGCCCAATACATCGGGGTGTGGTCCGCGATAGAGGTTTCCTGGAGTATAGCGGACAGGGAGAGCTTATGTTCGGCACACGTTTCTGCTAGGGAAGCGAGTATCTCGTGCGCATTTTGCTGTTCCTTGCTGCTCACACGAGAGGTCGGAATGACGAGGTCGCTCACGATTGACACAACGGACTGGCGAACTCGCTTGGCAGAGAAGGACGATACAAAAGGCAGGAGTGAGAGCCAGGAAGTGTTTTTTCGGGCTCGGGGCCTTTTAGAAGGCATGGCGTTCTTCGAGGAGGATGGGGTGTCCCCGGGTGAAGATGGAAATGGTGCTAATGATTTCTCGATATTCAAGGCAGGGGGTTGGAAGCATGTGGAATTCGAGTCAGTCGGGTTCCTGCTGGATCCTGCGACTGGGTAAGGAAGGGTGGAGGGACTTGCATATTGATTTGCGCTGTGACTGGTCGACGGATGAATTGACAAGGCATCATATGCTGGGGGTAGGTCGCCTGCGTTCTGGTCGGGGCTGTCGCGGATGGGTTCGACTTCTGATTTCTGGTTTTCGATCAAAATCATCTTGTCGTCGTTAACAAAGGGTTCCTAGTGGGAGATCAATACGGAATTACAGCAGGTTGAAGACCATCCCCGAAAATACTTATAGGTAACCACCATGGTGCTTCCTCGTGTTCGTTCACATGTTGTTGAAGTAATGCACACAGCCAAGGGTAAGCATGCTGTGTGACCCGCTGCGATCCCGTTAATGTATGACGCAGCCTCCCGGCACTGCCAACTTTGTACCCCTCCTTTACTGCTATGGGTACTAGTGTGAATCTCAAAATAAGTTTGTTCACCGCAGTAAGGTGACGGTGCAGGACAAGTGTAGGGGTGATGTCTCTTTGGTTACTTCAATAGAGCAGTAAGTTGACGGTGATACAGTGTTCTGCCGGTTGGTGAAGGTTCATTAAAGTCACAGAACACTTTGTGGTGAACTTTCCCCATGGACGGAAGTGAAGCGAACCTGTGCAGTGCCAGAAGAGTTGTGTGTGGACATTAGATAATCAAAACTCATTGGCTGTAAGGGTGGTGACTGTGAACACAATCTTGATTCTCCAGACTATGCTAAGCGCTCTACTACACCGCTTGAGGTCATGTTCAAGTGAACGTTGGTGAAGTTCATCGACTTTCCGACGATTTTCGGTCAGTAACTGTGACCTGGGTTCACTAACCGGCAGAACACTGCGGTGATATGATCTGTCCTCATTGGGTAGACCCGTTAAGAATGGGTTGAGGTTTGTCTTGTCTCCACGAGGCTGCGGATCGGACTCTAATCTAGACACGTGGGAAACGCTCCCAGCACTTACTGCCACAAGCTCATTAGACCATGAAGCTGACTATCAGACGTTTCACAGTTTGAGCCACGCGGGAAGATATTTTTTTAGCCTGCAAATATGGGGACGACGCGAAATAGCATATAATTCCCTGGCATGAAATTATCTAGCGCCACGGAACCTGCGAAGGCCCGGTCGAGAAGAGAGTTATTTTTGAGGGTGAGTCTGCGACGATTGGTTGGATTATCCCCAGGATGCATCGTGATTCATGATTTCCAATCACGGAGTCCATCCACGAAGGCAGCCATAAGAGTTTTCGGATTGTCCAGCTCGAGTGAACTTCGATGACAGGATCGCAATTCCATGGTACGTCACGTTGCACACCGATTTACTCTTGGCACTCATTGGTGTTGGAGTCATGCTGACCTCGCACTAGGTTCATGCGCCGAGGCATTTTCTGCCATTGAACTGCGAAGCACGTAGTTTCTCGTCCATGCTGGCATGATGTATGGGACCATTTGCATCAGATGCAGGTATCGCAAGGGTTTGCCAGAGTGCCTGAATATTAATTACCTTTGGCTCATCACGATGTTTGGTATTGTCAGGTTACTGCTTTGACGGAGTTGGTTGGCTTCGATTAGTCTGCAGTATGCGCTAGACAAGCAGGGAATTCGGGAGACATGCAATCATGGTGCTACCTGCGTTCCTCTTAGACAGCAAATGTCAGTTAAACACCACGTTCGGTACCAGGATCGCGCGCCTAGTTCTGGACAAATAATTGGGGAACATAGCCTCACCAAGCCTGAGGGCGGCGGTTAGGGTGGTGGCAGCCTTCTGACGAGCTTTCACTAACGTGAAACCGCCGCTGCCATCTTGCCCCCTACTTCGCCTCTGGCCCTAACATCCTGGTCCTTATCTTCGGAAATGGACGCCAGATGAGGCACCAAGCGGATTCGTTAGCCCAGCTTCACCATTCATACTCAGCACTTGCACACAACCCATCGAGCTGTATATCGGCCCCGAGGACGCGTGGAACTTCGGCTCGCGCTCGTTTGCGGGAGGTCCGTTTAATGACCGGTGTTTGCCGACACTATACGACAAGGAACGCTGTGCCATAATGTACCTCGTCGGCTTAGCGTAGGTACGTCTGCCCTAGTTGATCTTGCTCGATCCGCGCTACCGATACTGACGCGAGGGATAAAGTGCGAACGTGTGCGACAAGTTCAACGCCCCGCACGCCTCTGATCGGACTCCCGTGGACGATACGTGGCTTCAATAAACCCATGAGCACTGATATATACCCTGTATCGGAAACCCCTTCGCACGAAAGGCATCAACTGTCAAGTCGTTTAGGACATGGGCGAGCTCAGCGCTCAAAAGCGTACATCAAACAACATCTGACCGCGCTGCCTTCGAACAGGACACGGCTGACCATCATGATCATGCGCTGGCCAAGCTTTTGTTGGATTCGGGATTTTTTATCACCACTCCCTACACCTCGTCCTTTGATCCGCGTTCCTATTTCACAGCTGACTCGGATTCACCTAGCTGAGGGCGTCCGATTCCCCGGCGTGGATTTCATCCACTGATTTCGATATTGCCACATCCCACATGACAAACGCGAACACAACGGTATTACGAATAATTGGAAAATCGAGACCCAGACCCGGATACAGACAGGGACGTGGGCGAGGTAGGAGATTCGAAAAGAATCCGCCTCTGTGCAAAGCTATATGCATAATTTCACATACTCTTCCATATTTGACGCTGTCGACAAAACTCCAGGAACGTCATAACCAAGAAAGGACTGCCTCTGAGTCAACGGTCCGAAAAACCGACACGGGGCCAATTCCATGTTCGTAATCATGACCAATTTTCTTCTATTATCAGTTGAGATGGTTACATGCAACGCGTCGATAAGCACATCCAAGAAATTCAGGACACATATTCCAATTCATCTCTAGCCCCTAGCCTAAAGCATCATTGACCACATAGAATATACCCAAGAAAAACGCCGTCCATATCACAACAGCCCTTTGCCCCTCTACTCGTAAATAGTCAACGCGTTGAAAGTAAAGTAGGCATTTACGAATGCCGAAGGGTTGTTATTCACGAAATCTACCAGTGTGGGTCAGCATCACAAGCCTGTTTGGCGCATGAACCACAACTGACCGTCACAGGTAGACGGACAGCCAGCCGCGGTGTAGAGCTGATCAATTCCTGCCCATGCGCCACCTGTGAGAGGTTAATGAGAGTGTCAATGTACCATGCTTGGCTGAAGAAACCCACGTACAAAAATCGAGGTTAATCACAATATTGAATGCACTGAGATGGGTTGAAAAATCACACTCGGCGTTGCTCGGAAAGTTTGCCGTAGGAATTCCCTACCGTGCCAAAAAAAAAAAATCTCAGCGCGTGGTCTGCTCCCGGTCGCACGCATTCAATCCATACCCAGTTGTCCGTATCGATCGTTGGACCAGGATTCAACACGTCGCTCGGGATAGATGCACTCTGTCGCGACCAAAAAAAGACATTGATAAACGAGGGCGTGCGCTCGATTGCATACCTAACGTTATCCGGTGTCATTATGGCGATGTGATATATAGAGGGATAGGACCCACCATCCTCCGCCGACCGAATTGAACGGCGGACCATAACTGTTGACCGCGTTGACTGTGACACCACAAGACTCATTACCCGTTTCATATACATCGCAATTGACTCCCTGACTCGTTCTACATGGCACGGTGAGTATATCCGTGATGAACGTATTAGAACATTTTTATTCACCCGCTCATCACCCGAGGCGATGGCATCATGCAGTCTAGGGGTTGGATAATCAGATAGCTGACGTGAATGGATGTCAGAATGACAGGACGAACCCGGGCCCGTGTGGAAGGTGATGGAGTCAGGGGACTGATTGTTGACACCCTCTAGGATGTCGATTTCTCCCTAGCGTGTTCCATCTCAGTGAGTAAATCATAGGATTCAAATAAATTTTACCCCATTAGGCCAGTCCGAGCCGAGTTCCTACAGGAAATTAATTCTCAGCCCAACTCATATTGGGAAGGAACATACCCTAAAAATTCATTTGTTACTCCGGGTGAGTTTTGCTAACAGTAGTAAAAGATAGTAATTCAACTAACCCTGTATAGTCATTGTGTAAGCCCAAAGACACATTACCACGAGAAAGTGGGTAGGGAACTCACAAACAGCTGGCCAGGTCCCACACCCTTCAGGCATATGAGCAATGTCAAAACTGTGAAACGAGTGAGACTAGTTAGACAATACAAGTCAAAGCACGTACATGGCAACGTGAGTAGTGTACTGATCTTTGGACACCAGATCGAATGAATCACGCCCGGGTCCTGTTGCATTGAGTATTGTGGTACTATCCGCGCGGACTGTGACTTGATTCCCAGAGACAGACACAAGATTCTTGGCTTGTGCCGTCGCGAAATCGACATAGGTCCTACGGCACCGCGCATCAAAAAAGGTGAACGGACACCGACGGACAGTGTACATACACACGTCCCCAATTTGGATCTGGATTCGCGACCCAGTCGAACGCGCTGACGAAATCTTGACCTGTCAAACTGCTCGACTGGGAGTAGGTTGCGGATGATACACAATGCGCAGCTGCGAGGAGGATGAGACTTTCGGTGAACAACCTAGGACGCATGGTTTGGCACTTGCTAACCGTAAGCGAAAGTTGGGGTTTGATAATGGTCTGGTATGCGCCCATTTATGTGGAACGCGGTGGCACCCAATATGCATCATACAAATGTACTCATTTGATTACATCTCGGCGTTGACAGGGCGGCCCCTCTCCAGGGGGCATTCTAATGAAGGTTGGTGATACGACATCCAATGTTATACATACGTCTTACGACACGATCGTACGGTTGGCGAACGCGCGTTTGAAACGTGCGAGGTCCATTTACTTACTAGTGTCCACGAAATGAGATGAACGGGGCGAAACCGAGATAATATCCTTGCGGCCTTAGTACGAACAATAAAAAAAGCTAGTCCGGACTATGCTTTGAGCGAGCGAGCGACTAATAGAACGCCACGCTCAGGGAGGTTAGATCTTGACGGCGAACTGTACGTACTGGGTTTCATGATGACAAGCCGCAACGGCGATTAAGTTTCGCTCGGTATCACCTATCATTTTCTAATTCTCCGTGGGTTGCTTCCTACATATGGCACTGACAGGCCTCGAGAACACGAGACCCTGCTGTTATTCCTGAATTCTGCCACGTACAGGCAAGATTGAAACTGTTGTCGTGTGTCAGAGCTTATCAGGTAACCAGGTAATTCTCTTAAGCGAACCAATCAGAACTCATTGTGTTAAAGCCTCGTCAAAATTTAAAACGTAACATAACGACATATCTTCTGCTCGATGTCGACGAATGTATACAGAAGTTAGGACCCTGCAGAACTTACTTACGTAATGTGTATATTAATAGAGCATGCTTTGGGGCAGGCCTTTTCGCGAAGACGGTGTGTACATGATCTGCGGTGGAGCCCGTGGAGCCACGAAGTCCATTCGCAACCGTCGATCGTGAGTCTGAAGGAACAATATTGGGTACCGACAGCCTCAGACTGTTATTCATGATAGTCGACAAGCGAAATGCACTGCGTCTCGGACCCATGGTGCTAATCAGTCGTGCACTGTAATGAAACGTGTGGCATGGTGACCGTCTGCATTCCATTTAGCTCGGTCGTTTTCATACAAAATACAACGGTGGGACGGGATACGGACTATAGAAGCGGCTTTAACATGCGGAAAAGACCCTGCGCAGGGACAATGTCAGGATCACATACCTCCCAGATAACTGCATCAATCTCCGTCACATTGAGTTACACAACGCCTCACCCAAACAGTATCTTGTTAGCTTCCTCGACGAGCGCCGCATTAGTAGAGCTCGTAGCAACGAATGGCTCGAACCCCGTTGCCTGACGGCCTTGCTGGGTGGTTATGTCCTGTGGGGTCGCTCGGTCGGGGAATCCGGATTCTCCTTCACCTCCAGGAAAGTCACTGTAGGGATATAATTTCATCAAGCGTATGTTCTTGATATATATCGGGACTCACGGTGCAGGGAGGCCGTGGATGAAGTGGATCCGTTGATTGCGGAGGTACGAAGCGCTGGTGAAAGCATTCACGACCACGCAGATTATCGAGAACAAAGAAACTCACTTTTTGACACAAAGCGGAACGGCTGGAATGTACAATACCGACGAGTCCTCCTTGCCCTTGTGTTCGCCTTCCACGGCATGCACGGTATCACAATGCCCTGAAACGTCGATTGCGGTTAGCTTTGCTCGTCACGACAAGATCCAGGACCCTCCGAAGGTTACGGATTCTCACAATATACTTGATCCCCAGGTTCAATCCTCGGAATAGATATCATCGTCTCCGCAAGTCTCAGGTGTGGGTGCGTGGCGTCATTTAGTTCCTGTGTCTTACCAGGCACGCTACCGGGGAACTCGCTACCATCTAAGTTCAATTCCCAATCCTCCACAGCCAAACTCACGCCCTGTGTCTTCCCAAGAGATTCCCCCGTCCGCCACGCGGTAATACCGCGCGGTTTGAAGAATGGACGCAGGATTATGTAAGCAGTGGCGAGGGAAAGCATAGGAAGGACGCGCAAGGTGCCTTCATTAACCCCTGCGGAGGACAAGGACGTCCAACCCTGCCAACACCGAAGAATGGTGCACTGATTCCTGTGGCACGAGCGGTCATGAATTTCAACAACAAAAAAGCTGTCCGAAAAAAGGGACGAAACGGGAAGCGAAAAAGCGACGGAGGAAAGCAGATAGAAGCACAGGGAAATGAATTTGAGACGTACGGCGCATTGTACATGTCTTGTCGTGCGTTCACCCTCCAAGTTCCGTCAAATGGATCGAACGCCTTCCAGCCATTCTGACCACAGAAAATCTTTGTCCACACTCTTCTGAATGCTGTATCTTCCCACCGCTCGACGCTTCCTCCGTCGATGTGTGGACCGAGTGTGAATGAGCGATCTCCGGGAGTGCGTATACGTAGGCGGTCAAAGTAGCTGATGGGTGTTGTGAAATCGATGGAAGCGGGAAAGGAGGTAGAGGAGTGCCAGAGGGATAAAAGAGCTTTCTGGGTATTGAGGAGGGAAACGTGCGTACGCGCATACAGCTGTGGTTTCGTGTTGTACAGTTCGTATGCTTGTATATTCTCTGCGGGGAAACCTGCCAATCAATACGTTGAGCATTGTGGAAGGATTACTCCCGAGAGGTGACACCTTTCACAGGGTTCGCTGCAATATAGTCTTTGATCTGAAGTTTCCACCTCGATGCTTCCTCCAAGTTGCTTGAGTGCTTCGGTCGCATCAAAGTGCGATGGTCACGTGAACTCACCTCTTTCGGAACACCCCCTGTGATAACTACAACACCCGTCTTTCGAATTGCACTTATTTGGCTTTTTGACAACCCAGCCTCTATCTCTCCAAATGAGATACGTGGAATTATCTCCACAAACAATTGAGTATGCCACCACAAGTCACATATAGTGAGAAAGCAGCTTACGCGTCCTCCCTGGGAGATGATTTCCTGTACACGAGGTCCAAGAGCCTCCAGGACACCTTTCCAGGCGAGCTCGAGCGTATCGGGTGCCACATCCATGTCACGCAGTACATCTTTCTTCACGGTCGAGAACCGTGCGGGGAGTGGCGCTACGTCGGCACTCGGACCAAGAGTAGTAAACACGTCGGCGATAGTGCCACTTTTCCTCGCCCCTTGGGTAGCTTCAGTTCTCATCATCGCGATGCGATAACATGCAAGGGGCTTTGGATAATGGCAGGGGAGGGGACTCGTCACACATCCTCGTAAGGGGAAAGAAAAACGGGGTGCGTGTGGCATCCTCGAAGTTGGGGAGAAGAGAGGAACCAAACGGACTCGAAAGTCTGAGATGGATAAAAGGCGGAGATTGATACGGGATCCGCGGAGGTATCATTTAGTTTGTGAATTGAGTAGCGACCCCTGCCATCGGAATCTGACGAGTCCGATTCCTGAAGGCTTGATAGGCCATCAAACTCACCCATCCATGGGCAGCCTACTGAAAGAATATTTTGTCTATGCAAACCTTCGTAAAGCATAGTATTCTGACATATCAAACAGCCCGAGGGGGGAGCGTATTGTCCGAGATTTTTCCGAGAATTTCCCGCTGACCGAGTCAACGGCCACAGAAGTATACGAATAAAGAAAAATAGCCTACTTGCATCAAAGGTGACCATGTCAAGCAGCACGAGTTCGACGTCGAAGATCAAAGTTGAAATTACCGCCAGCCATTTTCTCCAGGTTATGTAATCCCTTATGCACTTGATCCATGCTGTCAAACTGACGCAACACTGAAACGCTGGTAGCACCATGACAATTGGCTGGTTCTCAAATTCCCTGCTTGTCCAGCGCATACTAAAGTGTAATCGACGCCAGCCAACTCACGTCAAATCAGTAACCTGACAACACCAAACATCATAATGATGACGGTACTTCCGGTCCGTAGCCTCGTGGAGATTCTTCAGTACTGTCACTGACAGTTCAGCAATAATCCACCATAAACTTCATTTTATTCTGAACGGGTTCACCCAGTGAGAACTGACCGTATCACAGTCAACTTGCTATTTGGTTCCATTGTTGAAGCAACCCAAGAGACTGAGTTTCTTCTCCGGGACTATGGTCCCTACATTGTCCTCCACCGTCGCTTTTCTGAGTATCCACTTTCATCATGAAGCACAGTACGTACAGTTCGCCGTCAAGATTGTGCCTCTCTGAGCGTGACGAAATTCCATTGGTCGGTTGATCGCTCAAAATACACTCCAATCTAATTTTTTTTTATTGTTCGTACTAGGGCCGCAAGGGTAGTTTCGTCCCGTTCATTTCATTTCATGGAGACTAAACAGATGGCCCTCGCACGTTTCAAACGTGAGTACGCCAACCGGGGGTTATCGTGTCGTAACAAGTATGTATATCGTATTATCATCTTTCATCAGAGGGTGACCCTGGAGCCCGAGGGCCCGCCCGGTCAACGCTGAGAAGCAATCGAATCAGTCTTTTTGCAGGATGAGATGGTATTGGGCCCCACAGCGTTTCACATAAAAGGGCGCATACATGGCCGTCATCAAACCCCAACTTTTGCTTACGGTTAGCAAGTGCCAAACCATGCGTACCAGGTTGTTCATCGAGGGTCTCATCCTCCTCGCAGCTGCGCATTGTGTATCATCCGCAACCTACTCCCAGTCGAGCAGTTTGACAGGTCAAGATTTCGTCAACGCATTCACTTGGGTCGCGAACCCAGATCCGAATTGGGGACGTGTGTATGTACACTGTCCGTCGACGTCCGTTCACCTTTTTTGACGCGCGGTGCCGTAGGAACTATGTCGATTTCGCGACAGCACAAGCCGAGGGTCTTGTGTCTGTCTCTGGGAATCAAGTCACATTCCGCGCGGATAGTACTACAATACTCACTTCAACTGGACCGGGGCGTGATTCATTCGATTTGGTGTCCAACAATCAATATACTACTCACGTTGCCATGTATGTGCCTTGACTTGTATTGTCTGGCTAGTCTCACTTCTTTCGCAGTTTTGACATTGCTCATATGCCTGAAGGGTGTGGGACCTGGCCAGCCGTTTGTGAGTTGCCTTCCTACGTGATGTGTCTTGGGGACTTACACATGACTATACAGGGTTAGTTAAATTTGCCATCTTTTACTATAAGTGCAACTCACCTGGAGTGACAAATGAATTTTTAGGGTATGTTCTTTCCCAATATGAGTTGGGCTGAGAATTAATTTCCTGTAGGAACTCGGCTCGGACTGGCCTAATGGGGTAAAATTTATTTGAATCCTATGATTTACTCACTGAGATGGAACACGCT
>JBBPNM010000272.1:0-11947 GCA_038090895.1 Boletus bicoloroides
CGCGCTCTAGTTGCTTCAGCGGAGAGGCACGACCAGAACCTGCAGTACCCGGTCGCGAATGGTCGTTGTCTCCCTGCGTCGCCGGGGAAATCGTGACCGTAGGAGCGGCTTTCGACAACGAAAGTATTTTGCTGCCATTGGACCTCAACATCCCCTCAAATTCCACTTCGCGGAGGGTTGGACTTTTGGGAACGTGTCCTACAACATATGGCCGGCCGTTCAACGTCGCAGCAGGTTTCCACGGCCTCGATTTGCTGGACGGCGAGAACAGAAAGGGCAGCCGACGTTTGATCCCAGAGTCTTTTGCAAGTTGCTGCCTGTACTCCAACGGCACGAACTCTTCAAAGAGAAAGACGGTAGTTGCGGTGCGGGGGTCACCTCCCCGGGTTGTGCTCTTGTTAAGTGGGAGGGACTTGAACTCGATCTATGTGACACCGGTGAGCAAGGACTTTTGTTTCAAAAAGCAACACAGGGGGTTTACCAAAGCCCAGTTACACTCCCTGTCCGTCTCCTCACCACGCTCAATGTCCATCCAGCCGCCCCCATACACCAAGTCACAAAAGACGACCATGAACGCTTCTTCGACCATTTCTTCGGATCCCATGACAGGCTCGGTGTCCCAACCAAACGGAGGCAGTGCACGCTGAGTCTTCTTTAGCTTTTTGGTGAGGCCAGCATTTTGCGTCGGCCACGAGGATATGGAATGAGCCACTGGGGTGCTGAATTGAAGTGTAGCGCTGAGGCGAGCATCCGTGCGATCGAAGCCAATAGCGGAAAAATCGTTCCAGTTCATCGTCGCACGCTTGGCCGAACGAGACTGTGAAGTGGCTCAGCACATGTCCCATCAGCCACCTTCATAAACCTACCGTCCTTTCACTCTCGGTGAGGTCAAACTGGAGCTTCTTCTCATCGGCTTCCGTTCCAAAACCCATGGCCTCGAATTCACCCCACTTGAGCTCAGTTAGGGTCCTAAAGCGGTCCTCGCCCTCCCGGATACCCAGACCGAGTTTATCTTTCTCATTGCCCGATGTCGCCGACGAAGTACTCGAGGTAGCAGATGACGTTCCGCTGATGGGACCTGTGTAAGGGTGGAAATTTGGAGGCATGTCCATTCTCTTCTTATATCCTTCCGAGTAACGTGGCTGCAGCTTCAGCGCAGAGGGCGTGATACGTTCCCATTCTTTCGAACCAGCCAAACCACGACTGCTTTCCTGACCGAATCGAGGGGAGGAGCCCCAACTCGCAGCCGTCTTGACCAAGTCGGGCGAGTACATCCGGACGTTACGACGGACGCTGACCACGCGCATCGTCCGTGCCCCGCGACGTGCTTGTGGTTTATCCTGTTTCTCCTTGATGTTTAAATAGGGTAACATGGAGGGGTAACCTCTGATCCAATCTTTGAGACGAGTGGGGACCCCAAGGGTGGTCGCGCTCCCAAATGCGATGTTGGTGTTGATGTCAGAACGCACACCCGGGGCCTTGGGTGCGTCCTGCCAGCGGATGAATGCCAGCATGATGTGTTCCATGGCGTTGACGGCACGAAGATAATGAATGTAGGTGTGGTGGAACGAAAGACAGGCAGGACCCAAGCCGAAGAGCAAGGGTCCAAAGAGAGGCGAGAGTGTTGGGGGAGTGTGACCAGAGGATGCGCTGTGCGCGGTGAAGCGAATGAGGAGACTCAGCAAAGTCCATAGAATCGTCCTTAAAACCGGAGGTAGCGGGGGTAAGAAGGTTGAAAAGTGTGTCGGAGGGTAGTTGAGCGCTGGCAAGGCACCGAAGGAGATCATTAATTAGTGGACGATGCCTCGTGTGCGTGAAAAGATCGAGGGTAAATGGAATGATGCATACCAGCTTCTGAATCACGAAATTCGACATAATGTTCCCAAGAGACAAGACCGCGGACCGCCTGTCCACCAACTACTCGGACGACCCGCGCAAGACCCCAACGAATGCACATGCCTAGCTCGTGTGGGCCTGCGAAACGAGCTTCTTCACGCCAGCGGTGTTCTGCCTCTCTAGAAGAAGGGTTGGCGCAGGTATCGAGAAAGGCACGGATGAGACGCTTTATTGCTGACGAGGATATATCAAGAGCGAGAGTGGAGAAGATGAAGGGGGTTGTGAGGCCGCGGGTACCAAGTTCGACAGCGATGACATCGACGAGGCGTGCGACGTCGTCGAGACCAAGGACGACATGACGCTCGTAAGAAAGGTAGCCATAGTCGTGTTCCAATGTCTTTTCTTCGCCTGATTCGTCGTGGGGTCGATCGAGGCTGAGAGGGAGGAAACTTCCATCTGGTATATGAGCAACGAGGTCACCTATATCTTGGTCTGATTTGGGTGAGCTCAATGTGCGCGCCCTGTGCTTGTCGTCTTGGGTTTTCTTCTTGTCCTTTTTCGTGGGTGAGTCTGAGCGGGAGCCTCTGCTGTTTACGCGGCCGAACTCATCGAAGACGGGTGGAGTTGTGGGATGTTTCTTGCTCGGTGTCGGGGTTGTTCTTGAACGCGAGAATAAGCTGGGCATGGAGAAAGAAGAGAGAAAGAGAAAGAAGAGAGGCTGGCGCGGGCGCGGGTGCGGCCGGGGATGAACTGAAGGACCTCTCAGTGAAGTGGTTGGAAGGCAACTTGAATGGACGTTCAATTTCTCAGGACCAGCCACACTACCGAAACGATCGAATTTTTTAATACAAAAAGGCTACTGCACACGAAGACGGGAGGAATTCTTGGCCAAATCAACATCCGTCCAGTCCTTCTCCGAGTCCGACAGAATTGAGGGTTCGGAACTTTGCCAGCTCTGCCTTGGTACCGAATACGTATATGGCTCTATCTCTGGCTCAACCGATGCTAGATGCTCTGCCGCAGGAAACGGTACAGATATCTGCCGACCTTGAACTTGTGGCTGATCACTAGGGGCATAGCTCATCACCGTGGGGGAAACATTGCTCCGCGACAGAGCGGAACAGACGCCGACGAACATGAAAACCGTCAATGTCACTGGACGAGGATCGTCAACACTCGTTTTTCGCGTATATCGAACTACACGCACCTATTGCGGCCGCCGATGCAAAGGCCACCCCATGATAGTTGTTAACCCAGTAGCAGACGTTCGTGCCGGAACTACAATCAAAGTTTATTTGTGGGTGCACACGCTGTTCGACCGAGAGCTCTTACATCCAAATGTCACATTGAACATCCGCCCGGGCGACAGGCAAACAAGACAGAAATATCAATGCTGAAATGGTGATCAAGGAAGCTACGAAAGTTTAACGACCGCTTGTGGATCAAAATGCAAAGACCTACTCATGCTGTCTCGTACGTGAATCGGGTGCAATTAAATCAATAGCTTGAGATTAGTCCAGCACCAGACCGTGAGGAAGGAGGATGATACTGTCCGGCAGTACCAAGGAAGGGGGTCTTGTTTCTCCATCACCGTACTTGAATGATGAGGAGGGTTTAGCCTTGTTTATCAGGAGCTGTGATCAATGATAGATGGTGCGAGCTGGATTGATGGTTACTAGCACTGCCCAAGTTGCTGGCACGTCAAGCACCTACTTACATCCATCCATCCATAACTAAGATTAAGTGGTGGTCAGCCAAATTTTCGAAAAAATATATATACCAGCATCGACCTACATGTCTCGAAAGCGAAAACCAAAGGTTTCCCTAGTAAGTTACCCCTATCCAGGGTTGGCAACCATCTCTGCTTGAACAAAAAGGGTCCTGTGATACGACATGACAGCGCTCGGGTACGTACCATCGTCATGATCGACGGCTCTAGCAACAAAAACGCGCGAATCACCCCAGCTCAGCTCAGTTGGCACCACCATAGCAACTTGCCACTTTTTACAGGATGTTCCCACAATCATTTATTAGGCCTTGCAAAAATATAAAATACAGGTCAGATTAATCAACTTGCTTGCAAGCTCATCTTTAATTTGTTGCCTTCGGGTGCAAACCGTCGTCTCTTGTTCTACGATACATGGGCCTAGCTACGGCTACATATACTGTTACATCGATTCCTTCGGGACCATCTCGTCAACTGGAATCCCCATCGCGTTTCAAAAGTCAACTCAAAGAGCATGGAGTGCATATTCGCGGTATCAGAGAACGCGATCGAAACGAAACGATTGCCGCTGCTAGACCTGTTTCCGACGTGCAGTCCGGGACACATTCTGCGCGCGGTACCGTCAAGGATATGCATGTTCACGTACAACTGGTGAGTGTGCGGTATGAGAATAGCCTAAGCATGAAACAGATCTACATCATTGCCATCCTAAGAGTCTGACTACAATCAAGAATCTAGATCAAATGCTCTATTGAGTAGACAGCTTTATACACTACCTGTTTCAAGTTACTGTAGTGAGCGTGTTTGTTAGTCGTTCAGCTGAACCGAGGTGCGGTATGACATTTGTCTGGCCAACGCGTTCATGATTGTCCCAGTGGAAACTGCGGATTTTGTACCCACGAAACTCGGCCGTCCGCGTCCAGCGCCGTTGCGGCAACGTCTACCATCTTGTGGTCTGATCATGATATCATGAAACGCGGACAATCAATTACAACGGGGGAGAGAGATTTCTCCATCCACGCATCAACATGAAACCGTATTCATGCCACATGATCTCGTAGGGGCTGGTAATTGCAGTACGGGGCGGATAACGGTGATAGAAACCAATTCCGGAGAAAGGCCCGACCCAGCAGTAGTAGCATTTTTAGTCATCATGAGTCTACCTGCACCCCGAAACAGGAGTAATGCGAGATGACCACGGCCGCTGATTTTTGCGCATCGAAGTGAGCTAATTGATACCTACCATCAAGATGGGACAGCGTGTGTCGCTGAGGCATGGAGTTTAAGCTAATGAAAATGGTGTTATCTTTCGATGGAATATCCCCAAGCAAGTGACATCAGTGGTTGACAAGTCAATCGAAGCGGCTTGCTGAGATCATTCGTGCGACGCGTGAAGTTGTAAAAAGACCGCGTATCCTCTGGTAAACACTATCATTGACGCCATCATGGATAGTGCATGCACCCTTTGATTAATCCTGTCAGACTCGAAAGAGTGCTGTTCTGTGACGTTTATTTTCCGATCGGCGACGCCAAACTCCACCTTTTATTTGTGTCTGGCACTGCAGGTGAGTCAACCACAAATAGGGCCTATGATAAATGGGGAGAGGACGAAAGTGTACAATCATCGGCCTAGTACCTGTACCATAGTCGTCATGAAGACCATCCAAGTTGTCCCCGCTGACTCGGAGCCTGGACGGAAGCGGCTGGGATATCGACATGTCCAGAGGCATCTGCGGGCATCGCTTCTCTTCGGTCGTAGCTACCTCTTCACAGCCTCCTTCGACAAGACTGCCAACTTCTTTTTTTTTCGGGAGGACAAATCCCTTGTTCTCAGGAATTTCATATCATTTGACATTGCCCTCTGACTCGAGTCTAGTTCTCTCACCACTGTCTCGAAACTCATTGACCGAAGTCTTTCGCGACGGATACCATTGTAACGTTGTTGTCAGTGTTTTCGTGCTGTTTTTCATGACCTAACCAATGATGGTTGTTGGAGATATTGAGAGGGTTGGAGCCGCTGCCGGCGATGGCCCGTTTTCTCACCTTGGCGACAAGTCTGTGCTTTTGATCGCTTTTTTGACGGTTTCCAGCGATCACGCACTGGCAGGCGGTATCGGGATGGCATGGGTTTGGGGGCATTTACTCTCTCATAATGTCACCATGAAAGTGAAGTGTCGACTCCCACGGAGAGCAACATTTTTGCCATAGCATGGGCGGACTTTGAGGGTTGCCCCTCCCCACCATGAATGTGTAAGTACTTGAGCCTTATAGTACGCATTGAAACTATAGCTACCCGACTCCACACGACAGCTCACGCTCAACATTCGAAGCCGAACTTGAAAGCTTGACATTCCACAATTTTCTGCTCGCTCATCATGCCATCATGCTTGTAGATGCCAGGTGTCATAATCTGGTCGTGCAAGTGTTCAGTGAGTACGTGATGGAACGATAGGTCCTTTCTCTGTACAACATCACACGTACAATGATCGATCAGTTTGTGTCTCTTTTTGGGCACACCCCAGGGAAAGCGCTTCCGCGGAGTAGCGGGCGCAACCTTTCCTCCTCACTCTGCCGCACATCAGCAATCGGACTTGCCAGATTTGATGGTAGCCGATGGTAGGTACCACTTCCCAATCCACAAATACCAAGATATGTTGGGACCATCGAGGCTTGCAGAGCATAAATACAAGTGATGGACCCACATCACGATTAGCATCGCACCTCTCCCTATAATCATCATCATGAAGTTCTCGATCACAAACGGTGGCCTTGTTCTTGTAGCTCTCGCTAGGTCTGCGTTTGCGGGCGCGACGCACAGTCTCAGTGATAATATCGTTGGCGAGGGCTTTTACAGTGCCTTCAACTTCGAAGCTATCCCTGATCCCACCGACGGTCGCGTGTAAGTGATGTCAGGGCTGTTCACAATGGACTTCTTATACTCTCTATTCAGGAACTATGTTGACGAGGCAACCGCTCAGAGCTTGAATCTCACGTACACTACAAGCAACACCTTCATCATGCGTGCAGACGATACTACCGTTCTCTCGCCCGCCGGCCCAGAACGGAATTCAGTTCGGATCCGTTCTAATAATCAATACACCACTCGCGTCACAGTGTACGCATGATGACATGCTTTAGATTTCCATATTTTGACTGACTTGTATATTGCAGGTTTGACATACCACACATGCCATAGGGATGCGGGTAAGTTCCATTCCAACATAAATGATTGTATCTAAATTTCTAATTGACGCCCTAAGCACGTGGCCTGTGAGTTTGCTTCCAAGTTCCATGTCGTTGGTACACATATGAGGCAAGTGGTGCTGATATTCTGATCTAGGCTGTTTGGGAGACGAACGAGGCCAACTGGCCGGATGGCGTACGGTTGTCCTACGTGGCAGAACCTTTTTGGGTACTAATCACTCATTTAGGGTGAAGTCGACATTGTTGAGGGTGTGAATGACGTGGAACCAAATCAGTCGACACTTCATACGAGTGCTAGTCAGTATATTTGTCGTCCGCCACTGACGTCGTGGTTGACATTGATCATCCCAGATTGTTCGATCCTCGCTTCTGGTGTCACACAGCTCGGGTAAGGGGAAGTATAATGCTTCAGCATCCGTTCCCAATGTTTGTGTAGGACGACTATTTCTACGAACTGCGATGCTGAAGGTGTGTTGTACTCGAATTCCTTACTTTTAAGGGTAGCTTAGCGCTATCAGCCAATGGAAATCAAGGATGCAGAGTGCAGTTTACTGAGGACTCCAATAGTTTCGGTCCTGGCTTCAACAACAACGGTGGTGGGTGGTAGGTACATTGGTCTTGGAAGCCAATGACCTGTCTGCGAAAGATCCTCCAGGTATGCCATGGAACGCACGGATAGCTACATCTGTGTCTGGTTCTGGGGACGTGGTGATACATCAGCGCCTACGGATGCGACCACAGGTGCTACCGCTATCGACACAAGTAGCTGGGCAAGTCGTAGCTCTTCCTATTCTTCCAGGCTTCTCTAAAAAGGATGATTACAGGGAACACCTGCTGCATACTTCCCCGACACGGATTGTAATTTGGCCACTCAATTTGGTGCAAACAACATCATTATCAACCTGACTTTCTGTGAGTCTCTTGCACAGGTTCGCTTGGATTCGAAAGACTAAATTTGTGCGGAGGTGGTGTGTGGGCTGGTAACTCGACTAATTATGGCGCTTCCAGGTGCCCCTCCCATTGCATCGGTACGTAGCTCTCTCGTTCCCAACTCCAACTTAAAGTTCACGGTCTTGGTCCTCCTAGACTACGTGAACAGTAAGTCACGAGGACCAACTGCCGTATTTGACACTCATCCCAACTTGTTGCAGACAACCCAGCCGCTTTTACTAATGCACACTTTGAATCTACATCCATTAATATCTACGAATGAAACGGCGATGTGACCAAAGCAGTCATCATGCAATAGATGTGTGGGACCACGCTGTCTTTTCGTGCTCCACAAACTACTTGTTCCTGATGAAATCCTGGGTGTGGGAAACATCAAGAGCAACATGGCAAAAGCAAGGTTGCAATGCAAACAATACATTTGCCCTCATTTTTTCTTTAATCCTACCCCAACCACTTTTGACAAATTGGGAATGTGGTAAATGAATGGCTGGGTTTCGCACACCCTCATCGAGGACAGATATCATTGTCAGGATTGGTTCACGAGACAAAAATGTACGGATGTTTGGGACGATCATGATTGGCTAAGAGCTTACCAGGACCGTCCAGATCGGACAACAAACGCCCGAGGTGACCGATTGAGTCCAGTCCAACCCCCCCTAGAAGCATCAGTACTAGCCCAGAGAAGATCGACTTGCCGAGTTGTTGGGGCGATCAGATGGGACTGATACCATCCAGGAACGATGGGAAAGTGTTCCCGAAGCGCGAAGGATCATTGTCAGATGATCGCGAACGTCGCTCAGGTACTAATTATCTAGAAGACTGGCACGAACGACTACTTCTTCAATAACTGGGAGTCTCGGGCTGCTAACTTTGTACATGCCCGTTTTGGTAACTTTGATTTCTGCCACTCAACTTGAAGTTCGGGTCCAGCCTGGACGCGTGTTCGGTTCTACTCTTCTTTCGCTTCAACCTCCTTGGTTCTCGATATCGCCCATCCCTCGAATGTCTCAAACCGTCCTTGACCCTGGAGACGTTTATACATTGAAATATATCATTACACATGTGTTTTGTCCTCTACAGCTTCCTGATGGGGATGACCACAGTATCCGCAACGATCTTTCTCTAGCTAGAGCGATTGCCACTGCCGCCCGTCTCTACAGTGACCACGTCGTCCAAGCCAATCTCCCTCAGTGGCATAGCATCTCACGAATGCTAGAAAATCTGCAGGCCATCATCATCCAGTCTAAAAGCTTGGATAGCCTGAGGTTCCAAACTATTTCCCAGTTCAGCAGCATGGATGTAGGAGGTAAGTTTTTGAGCTTCCACGATATCTTAGAAGCTCATATTGTGTAGATGTCCTTGCATTGTGTATCCGAGCCCAAAATGCGGGAGTCGTCTTCAGAAAGCAAAAGGATGTCACCCTTTTCGAGTCGTTCGAGATATCCCCGAGGGCCAAGGATGTGATGATTACACAGGGAAAGCTCATTTGCTCATACCCTGGGCCGGCCATCGAGATTCCCAACCTCATGTTTGACGACAAGGACTTTCGTTCCGACCTCGCGAATTTCCTCGCTCACATGAGCCATGATGACCTTGGTGACCTTGATGCTGCAGCTAAAACGAGTCGAATGGAGGAGAAAGAGGGGGAGGAAGAGGGGGTGCCTGTTTTCAAAGATACTGTTCACCCGCGTTATATCACCGAATTGCTCACCGGCATCTTGAGGAGTCTTGGTCGTCCTGCCGACATCACTCGCATCAGCAAACGGGTGGGCGATGACGTCGTGTGGAACAACTCGAAGTTACCGTGGCGGCGCTCATCGCTCTGGCTCCTTATCAGAGTTGCCCTTCAGACGACACTGGATCGGTCTCCACTCGGGCATGATACCTACAAGAAATTCATGCTGTTCTTTATGTGTGGCCTTGCGGAGGAAAAAGCTTGTGCTGACCTTTCTAGTGATCTCCTCTACTTCATGTCAGCCAAAATCAGCCGACGCTTGCGGAAGTTTGGCTCTTCTGCGCCAGACTGGCTCTCGCGCACTGTGATGGAGACATGTACTTCCCTCCGATCGACCATTGAAAACAGGTGGAAACAGGTACAGGTTGCCCAGCGTGTATCCCCGCTTTGGACCCCCTCTCAGCTTGATCTAACTCGGGACATTCAGCTGTCTCTCTTGTGTAGTGGAGACTACCTTCGCAACTCTCTCGCTAGTCATAGCATCAATCCTCCCGACATTCCTTTCAACCCTGGACATCGTCCTCGATGTGCTCTTGATGACTTTCTGTCTTATGATGGGCATTTTTTCGAGGCAGCATATCGCATTGAACCCCACGTTGCCCTCTATGATGTCGAGCGGACAGTTGAGCAGGGTATTGATGCATGGGTTGGTCGGGTCACAAACAATGACGAAGCTTGCATGGAACTGGAGATCCTGGCAGACAAATACTCTTCGAGCGCGTTAAAAACGTACGCGAACAATCCGGAACTCCTGTCGGTCATGCTGTTGACCATGATCGAGCTTTGGGTCGCACTTGATAAAATAGCTATCAAGGATATTCCCATACTCGCAGACTACTCTCCAGAGGTACCCACAAGTCTTCTGGAACACCTGTTACTTTGCAATACTGCTAGCCTTCATCGTCTTCGCTATGCATACGAATACCTCTCTCGTCGCCACTCCCAGTCACGAAATCAGTGGTCGGTGTTTTCTTCGACAACTACTGCGGACACCTTTGCCGTCCGTTTCTACAGAAAATCTTCGCATCTTCGGCGTCTCAAGGCTCGAATCGAGGAAGGAGCACGACGTGAAGTTCGTGAAAAGATTGCTGAGCTGCGGGAAATGAATGCTCGCTATGCCGAGCTTCAGCAAAGGGCACCAATGACTGGTCGCATTAACTACGATACGGACATGAGGATACTCGTTCACGAGTGGCCATTACCAGCCAACCGACTCCAGGCTGAGGTTGTCGTGTTCGAATTAGATTGTCCAATCTCTTTCAACATGTGGCGCAGTGCCACGTTCCATCTCTTGGTCGATCTTTGTTCTCCATCTGTTCGATGGGACATTCCCCATATTCCGCTCAACCATTACGATGCCCTCCAAACTTATCTTGTCAAGCATCCAAGATCACGGATTTCCCTTGGTTTCGGTAGAAGGTCATTCTTTTCGCATACCAGCGTACCCATCCCTGGCAAGCAGAAACAGGTCTGCGTTAACAATGAGTTGTCATTCTTTGCTCTCGACACGCGTACTGGTATTCCTGTCTCTCAGGCGCTAGGTCGCAGTAACAGCAGTGGGTACTGCGTATACAAGCTTCCAAGCACCGGGCCATACCATAATTTACAAAAATATGTTGATTCCACTTCTCACACGTCGAATGAAGTCATGGCAAACCAAGCTAACTGCCACACGGACCTTTTCATCCACGAATATCTGGCGTTCGGACATCTGCGCAGTGGCTCCTCACTCCAATGGCTCAACATCTTGCGAGAGCTTCGAGGCCGATCGTTGAGCTTCCGTCGTCACGAAGTCCATATGTTGTTGGCTCAGGCAGTCTCTCAGGTTGGACCGTGTGCAAATACGGAGTGGACGTGGCACCAGGAGATCCAACAGCCCACCTTTTGCTATGCGCTTCTAGGAGAGCTGCAAACCTTCATCCAGGACGTCGAAGCCAGCTGGCTGGAAGTGGTGACGATGGACACCATTTCCTTCTTGCTCCGTCGCCTACTTGCATCCAGCCCTGCTCAAGCTATCTCACTGGAAGCCCTTGGCCTTCTTCGTACTGTGCGTGGCAAGGTATTCTCCTGGGTTGAGGAACTATCAGCTAGGCTCATAAAAACACCGGGGGATGAAGGGTTTCGTGGGGTTTTGAGGGACACCGCCACCATTTGTCGAAGCACGTTCGATGTGGATCCGGCCTTGATCCCAAAGCTTCTTCATTCAGCAGAAGATATCGAAGTTTTGCTTGCATCTGCTGTAATAATCCACGATCATGTGCCCAGCGAGGTCTCTCGCCTTCCCGCATATTCACAGTTACTCCTTGACCGAGATCGTCGCCTCTCTCTTACTCTTGAGACTGTCGTAAGCAACATGATTCAGGCCGACTCTAGCGATGAAGGCATCAACCTTGCGGTTGGCAGGATTTGGCCTGACTACCACCCGGGTTCGAAGTGGACTCCGTTGCAGGTTCCGGACTCACGCTGGTTTTCATGCACGACCGCGCCACTCGCTG
>JBBPNM010000273.1:0-11915 GCA_038090895.1 Boletus bicoloroides
CCTCAACAGCAACAGGCGGTGAAAGGTCAATCAGCTCGGCTTCATCATCCGGCCGTTCATCCACCAGTATCAAAATCCCCCCTCCACCTGCATATCGTTCCGATAACAGGCTCGAAGACCCATTCCCCTTTTTGCCTGCTCCGGTTGACGCTACCCTACCTCCTTTCACAGCCGGCGTGTGAAGAGAGACTGGCCGGACTGGCTGATATCGTCCGTCGGCAGGGAAGCTGATGTAGTTCAGCTGGGCTGGCGTCACGCGCGAGAAGTTTGCAACTCTCTCAAAGTTGGGTTCCGCCTTTCGCTTCGTTGAGATCGCCTTGGATTCGTCCGATCCATTGGCAACCACGTCCTCCACCTTCATCTCGACGTCCCCGTCTTTCTTCGAATCCACTCTTTCATCCTGTGCAGCAGTTAGCAACGCCAAAGAACGAGTCCAGTGTTCCGCCTCACAGTTTCCATCGCATCGGAATCAGCCGCCGCTTTTCGCTTTTCTCTGGCCTTCACCTTTGCTGTTGTCGAAAGCACAGCGGTGGCCATCTTCGCTGCTGTCTCCTTCTTCGGTGGCGTTGCAGGTGCTGGATAGGCAAATAGACTTGGCCGGGCGTTCGAGACGAACTCAAAATTGGGCACCTGCAAAGTGGTTGGCATCGGCGACTCGTGCAATCAATTAACCAACCTTCAGGTCTTCATTCAGGCCGATGATAGCCGTAGGCTCGAACGCAAGGCAAGCACAGTGTGCGAGAGGGTACCAATACCAAAACTGACAGAACAACGCCATGCCGACGATGGCGTTCGTATTCCGACTGCCTGCCCGACTTTGCAGACTAATAGTCACGTTGCGGCCTCCGGCGTCGATGAACCCCTGACCAACGGCTGCACCAAAGCGTGCCATGGGATCCTCGTGTTTGTCAGAAATGACCTTGGTATAGAGTGCGCGCATGGATGACATTGATGGAGATGATGCTTCAGATTGCTGAACGAGGATCATACCAAGAGCAACAAACGCCCCCTGACGGACAAAGTCCACCCCATCCTTGGTCATTGGTTCCAAGATTTCGACAGCATCCTATCAGGTACTCAAGGGTTCGAATTCCAAACAGCCTCAAAATGCGTTCTCACCTGCATACCAGTGCCCGCACACGCGATACCAAGCGCAAGAGTAGCTCCGCATCTGACATGGGGGTTGTAACTCTCGCTGAGAAGTTGAACTATCCGGGGGACTTGTCCGGGGTTCTTGAAAAGAAGGAACGCAAGCGACGTGACAGCTGCTCGCCGCACGTCATCTGACGTATCCGAAACAGCGATATGCAGCAATTGGCGAACGGCATCGTTGTTCGACGTTCCGGCATAAGCGAGGGCAAGGGTGTAGACACCGCCATACCGCAAGATGGGGTCCTGTACAAGTCACGTTGGGAAGGTATGACTGAAAGAGAGAAACTGTCTACCTTTTCGGTCAACAACGATCGGATGGTTTCGTCAGCCTCCTCTTGCCGACCGTAGAATACAAAAGCAAGAGCCATGGCCAATCCGCGGATGATCTTCTCATGATGAGTCTCCCGAGCGTAAGTGATCATCTCTTCGGCACACGTTTGACTAGCGGAACCGAGCATCACAAGACCCATGGCGTATCCTGCGGCCTCACCAGCAACAGCAGAATCCGAGAAAAGAGTCTCTTTTAGATCGTCGTATGCATCGGAGTTGCGTCCGCCCATTCCGGCAATACCAAGACCTAACGCGGCGCCATGTTGGACTATCTCGCCTTGTGAGTTCTTCAGAGTTTCCCGAAGATAGTTTTCAACGGTTTGCCCGTTACCACAGCCGGCGTTAATCAAACCTAGTGCATAAAGAGCCCCACCCTCTGAATACGCAGCTCCCTGGATCTGACTCTCAGCGCCATTCTGAGGGAGGTAAGGGCCAAGAATATTCATGCCTTCCTGGAAGTACCCCTTATGGATAACTCCGAGGGCAGCAGTGGCCGAGAACTTTGCCCAGTTCGTAGCCATGCCTAACCATTCGAGGTTTTCCCGTAAGAATACGTCCGATGTCGTTCCGGCATGCATGAACGCATTCTGTAATGTGAGGGCGGTGTGGTATATTGATGACCGAGGCTCGAGTGACTCCTAGATGAAATGAGTTATATGATAGGGCCTGTCCTGTGGATGGTTACCTTGCTGTTCTTTAAAATAAACATGTCCACCTTGTTCGTTCGTTTGAGGAACTCGAGATAGAGTTTTACGGACTCCTGTCCACCGAGAATGTTACGGAGCTTGTCAAATATGTTCTTTGTTTCCTGTTTATCACGATCGGTCACGAAAGCATCAGAGCCATGTGGACAAGGGAAACGAACCTCGTTTCCTTCTGGCAGATGCTTCCGGACGCCTTCCAAAAAGTCTCTTGTGCCACCTTCAGCCAGATCGAATGCAAACTGGTATGCCAATAGCCTTTCTTTGGGGACTAGTGACGTCAACAATGGCACAGTCAAAGAAGGATTGTTGAGCGTCACAAGGAGACGGGCGAGTGAATGGATATGCGAAGACTTTGTTCTAGAAGATGGTGCGGGGAAGAGCGGGAGCAGGAAGTTGAGGATCTGATCACGGTACAAGAGGGAGAAACCGGTGTCAAGAACGGCCTCCATCGCGTAGGACAGGAGGGATACATCGTGAGTAATGTCATAGATTCGAGAAATCACGTCGAGGCGGCGAGACTCGAGCGCGATCCCGATTGCCTGAAGATATGGTAATGAGGAGGAGGATATGGGTCCGGGGCGAGAGCGAAATGCACCTGCCTGTACTCTCCTTCGTCTATACAACGCTGGAATATGGATTCTATGATGGACTGTAACCGAGGATCTATCTTGGTTCCCGTGATGGCCTCTTCTGAGCGTTGGAAGATGTATCTGTCTATGGCTTTGGCTAGGTGGTAATGTAATGTTTGTTGGCGTGCCCGTGCAAGCGCAGAGAGACGTGAGACATACAAATGACGGTTTCTACGTATTCACCCGAGTTGTAATCACGAGCTTCTGCCTCGAACGCGCTGCCTGCGCCAAGAGCAAACGAGAGGGCTTCATCGTATTCGCCCAAATAGTAGTAGACTTTGCTGGCGAGCAAAGCCGCGAGATCGCGAGCTTGTTTTGGAAGCTGGTCTGACTCGTACAAGGTTTCACTGTATAGAACGTAGATGTGAGAAGAAGGAAGAGAAAGTGGAAGTAACTAGGACGTGCATGGGGGCTATATGTTCCGATATTTCTGCCCAAAACTGTGGGACAAGGGGATGTAGGGCAGTGATTGCATGCTGCTTGAATGCGGGGTCGGGTTCAGAGAGAAGGGCGAGTACGCCGGCAGCGGATGACTGGGCGCGGACGACGACCATGAATGATGACAGCGTTCTTATGCGACGCGTCACCTTGCCCAACACACAGAGTCTTTCAAGCGGAGAATGTCGGAGATCAAATTATTCCGTTCGTTCCGTTCCCGACCCGGCCTCGTCTCCGTCACTAGCATCTTTCAACATGTCCTTCGTCGCCCTCCGTGCCCTCCCTCGCCTCGCTCGCCCGTTCGCAACAAACGCCACTGCAGGCTCAGAATACTTTGCAAACCTCAACGCGCTTCGCGAGCACGCCGCACGTGTGTATTCTACCGTCTCCATCTTTCTCTCGCTCAGTTTCTCCCAGATACCACCGACCTCTGGCGCAAAATTAGGTATGTTACCAGCCTCGCGAGCTTTCATCTTGCTCATCTTCTCCTCAGTTTCTACGTTGCGTTCCCTGCCAGTACGTCCTGCCCCCCTTCATCTCCACCCCCTCTCATGGTCTTTGCCAGCTTTCGTCACATGCGCATGGGTATACAATGTTGAGTCGGAGCATGCTGCTCATGAAGAGCCCTTGATAGAGGAAAACAATGGCACTCTGCCTCAGCCCCCGCCATATCCATACCTGAATCGCAGGGTCAAGCCTTTCCCGTGGGGCAGCAACTCTCTGTTCTTCAATGCAAAAGTAAGCTTCCTTGCTTTAATCTCCAATGCGATTCTCCAATGTCGTACAGTTCAACAAGGACATGGACAAGGCGGACGAGTGATTCGGACTAGAATACTTAATTCCGCTCATTCCCCGTTAACCTTGATTATTGCAAATATCCTCTCCTGGAAAGCGACATGACAATCTGCCATTGGAGCATCAACATAATATGAATGTGTTGGATCAAGTCCAGGGTATAATAACACGATTGCTCAATTGTCGCATCATTACTCTAGCATGTCAACCAAGCTCCCAACAGGGTACCACCAACGACAGTCACTAGTGCAGTAAACACTGGTGCACCGGTCATGGAATGCACACTCAGAGCAGCGTTTGCACTACTGAAATGCGACTCAGCCTTGTCCTCCTTGATCAGGGCTTTTACTTACCTGGTCGGGCTTGCAATCACAGTGTATTCTGAACCGGCAAACGAGGTAGCTACGCCACCGCTCGCTGCGAGGGTGATAGCAGGGCCGCCAACAGATGTTATTATGCTCTCAGCCACATTACCGATCACTAAAGAAGAAAAGGTGTGTGTATTAGATTACCACGAAGAAAGGTTGAGGAACTACACACATGTCGCAGTCGCGAAAACAGCACTGACATCCGATGTATGGTCCGCAAGCCAAGTCGAGGCTGTGAAAATGCTGAGTCGTACGTACTACGGTCAATGAGCAGCGTCATACCATCCGAAAGACCTTCCTGAGAACCAACGGAGGCGGCACTTATTCCATCAGTGTAGTAAGAAGCAGCTGTTCAACGAAACAATAAGCGCCAAGGCACGAAAACAATAATGGCATACCTACCTTCGGCGGTTGCGTGAGAGTAAATTGATCCTGCCGCGGATGTCCATGAATCTATGGCGCTATTGATGTCATCTGGGTCGCAGAGTTAGCAAGAATACCGAACACCAATGTCCAACTCACATTGGAATGGAATGGGATTGGCATGGCCAAACGCCACCAGGGCAAAGATGGTAGACACGATTGTACGGGCGTACATGATAGCAAACGAATGTAAAAGTTAGAAATCGAAGGGGGGTGGTCGCAGACGAGAGAACGGATGTGCTAGGGCTGATTTTAAGGTGTAAAGAATGAAGCGGTGTCGTGTCTACGCCATCATTGAATATTGACATATCAGTTGATCGCGTACTGTCTGGTAACTTGGTGACTTGGAGCACGGGCCCCGGGTTGTCATAATGTAATCTAGAAAATATTATACACTGGTAGCTGTTATTCGGACGGGCTCGTAGTAAATTGACTGACTTTTTTATTGATGGGCCTCTGGTGGCCAGTGTCACTGACTGCCAGGACTTGCCTCACGAATTTCTAATGTGTTACCACATACACAGCTTGTCGGTACTGTCCGAATTAGGCAGGTCTCGTAGATCGACAGGCCACACGCCGGCCAGTCCGAATGTGACCGAATCTCTTCTTCGTCCCACTCGCACACAATGCCTCGCCCCATCATCGCACCTTCCGTACTCGCATCCGACTTTGGCCAGCTCACCGCAGAATGCAAGAGGATGATCAAAGGCGGCGCCGAATGGCTCCATATGGGTTTGCCTTGCCACCTCTTTGAGCCCCATCTGGTTGACAACAACGCTCTTCCCCACAGATGTCATGGATGGGTATCTCTTATCCCCTCGCACCCTCTGACGTGCTGATCGATCTACAGCCACTTCGTGCCGAACATCACCATGGGTTAGTTTGCCGCTCCAAAGAGAACCTCCATCCTGATACGTGCTTCAGGTGCACCTGTGCTTTCGTGTATATCAAAGGGGGTGCCCGGAATCTTCATGGATTGTCACATGATGGTCGCCCAGCCAGAGAAGGTAATCGCACCCCGTACCTCCCGCTGCAGATGGGTAATACCTCGACTCATCCTAGTGGGTCAACGACATCGCCGATGCAGGAGGTTCATTATACTGTTTCCATATCGAAGCAGCTTGTAGGCTGGCATTTTGCTCGCTTTCCACGCATTTCTAATACGCCGAAGCTGATGCTGTACCCCTCATCCGTTCTATTCATGAACACAACATGAAGGCTGGTGTTGCAATCTCGCCAGATACGCCATCTACAGCCATCACGGATGAAATCGGTACCGCAGCCGATATGCTATTGGTCATGACCGTATATCCTGGTAAGTCTCATATGTCTGATAGAGACCATGGCCAGTCCATGAAAGACCCGTGCTAGGTCGCGGTGGCCAGAAGTTTATCGAACGATGTGTTCCAAAGGTTTCCGAGCTTCGTGCTCGATTCCCCGACAAAGATATCGAAGTGGATGGTGGTGTTGGCCCAAAGACAGTCGATGTCTGCGCTGAGGCTGGTAGGTCCTTGGTTTGTCCCGCAGCTACGGCTGTGAAACTGATATCGTACGTACACAGGGAGTAACGTCATTGTAGCAGGAACTGCGATCTTCGGTGCTCCCAGTCCCGAGGACGTCATCGCACAGTTAAAGGCGACCGTTGCCGCCGCTCAAGTGAAAAGAACTCAAACTCTGTGATCGCAATTTTTCGTTGATAAGACTTGCGGACATACAATTTTCCAAATTGCAATGTTTTGAAGGTGAAATATTAGAATTCGATTATGTTATCGTCCTACGCAAGTCGTACTGCAAGATCACTGCTGCGACTTGTCTGTTCGCATGAACTAGCTAGCATGGTCCTCGACGAATGAATTAAAACGTGAAAAATATAGGACAAGGAAAGGATGGTCATCAGAAAGCTGGTATATGATGTCACGGTTCGCACTGGTAGAGGTCAGAGATTTCTAATCCAACAATAGTGGAGAATGCAAATTGTGTGCATGTACGATATGCGTAATCGTGAAAATGTAGTGTTGAATATCAGAGTAAGTAGATTGTCGAACAAGTGGTGAAGATCGCGGGCTGGACACTGGGACCCCGGTAGGTCGTCACCATTGAAGCCACTCTCCATACATATTTGGCTGTTCACCACGAACGTACGCTTCAAAGGTTCGTTTGAGGACAGTTGCCCAGTCAAGGTCTCGTTTATCGTCAGCCACTCTGTCTACCCATTCTTCGGGCTCGGCATCTGGGATCGCGGCAGCACGGGCAGCTCTCTCCCCGGCTGAGAACTTTGGTCCTAGGTCCGGCCAATTGCGCGAAGGGTCAAAAGGTTTCCACCTAATTGAATCAGTTCAAACGCCAGAAATAAATTTGATCATGAAAACCACCCACCAAAAGTTATGGAAATGATATGAATAGGCACCACGGAAGAAGCCTTCGAAGCCCAGAGCTTGCGGTGCTGCACTATTTTGTGTAGGTGTATTGAAAAAGTCGGCAAATCTTTTAGATGCTGATCAGCAATGTTGATTCTCATATGTATATTAGTGCTCACTCGGTAAAATATGGCTGAGGCGGTCGCTCGCGCTGGAAAGCCTCGGTATTGAGCCAGGCGGAATCAAAAAGAGCATCCGGAAGGCGTAAAAGGAGACCTTCAAGGTGCGCGTCTTTTGTGTATCGGGAAACTGTCATAGGGTGAAAGTCCAAGCCATTTTTGAGGGCCGTGCGGAAAAGGAACGATCCAAGAGCGGAGTTTTTGTTCATACGAAGCACCGCAGTGTTGTATTTCTCCAGACGTGACCACCGATATGCAAACGCACCCTTCCACCCCCATAACTCTTCCCAATCCCGTAGTAAGATGGTGTCTGCATCAAGGTAGATGCCACCAAACCTGTGGCATAAGACGAACCGAGCCATGTCGGACAAGATGACAGAAAGACGATCATATGACGACGAAGACTTGGAACCCGTGCGATTAAGCATGTCATCCTCATCCGACTTGTCGTTACTAGTGGAAGATGGTTTTGGGGTGGCAGATGGGTCGGTGGTATTGTCTGAAACAACCGTTGCAGAAACCTCGGCACTCTTGGCTCGATCGGCAGGAACGTTGATAATGTGACCTCCAGAGTTGAATAGAGTTTCCTTGAGCTCCCGCCACTCATCCTTGAGTTCGGGAATGCCATCAAGCTGGTCAGTAGTGTTCCAGAGCTTGAACTTGATAACATCTTTGAACCTAGGATGCAAGAAGGGAGCTGCCCACGGATTTGTCTTGAGTTGCTCATACATGTCGGTGAGGGCCGAAGGATTGGGAACAGAGGCTGCAGGGCCAGGGTTAATCCACAACCAAAACTCTGGTCGACAAAGGTCGAGTTCCGGGTCCTCTTTCAGATGAAGACCGAGATTTTGTGTGAACAGAAATGACAGTAGGGCGAGATACGGCTTGTCGGTGAAGGGACCAGTCCAGAACATATGGAAAAGGCGGGAGTTTTCAGGGTCGCATGGCGTCGGGAGACTGGAATAAGGGACATGCTGCAGTGTTGGACGGAGGGGTAGAGGAGGCTCCCAATCCACCCCACGCTTTTTCGCAAGGCCAGCGTTGGGATCCTGAATACCAGCAGATTCCAGAGGACGCGGTGCGATTACGTTTGCCAACGATATTTGCGCTGGTTCGGTGAAATTCTCACGGCCTTGCTCCATGTAAATATATTTCCATTCATCCATCTTGCCCCTCCTCAGGTGATTACCGTTGTCCAAACCGGCGCCGAGGCGGAGGACTTCAAGACAATCACGAACATACTGCCGCGAGGATGAGTGTGACACAGATGGCGTAAATAAAATTATTTACCTTGTTCTGAGAGAAATCGCACTGCTCCATGATAATGTCTAGATCAGCAACAGAGCCTGGAACGGGACGCGGGGGGTAGGCAACGCTTGGCGGCTGACTGTGGATGTCAAGGTAGACGCGGCGTGGGCCATCCCCTCGTGTCGTGGTAGCTACGGGACCAGGGGGCGGTCTGAATCGTGAAGGGATGGTAGGGACCTTTCGTGGAGGAAGGGCAGGATTTAGAGGTGGAGTCGTCAAACCAACTTGCTCCGGAACTGATGATGTGTTAAAGATACGGTAGATAGGACATTCGGATGACTTACTCTCCCTCTTGCTGGGATAGTGGCCACTGGAAATCTCCCACTTCCAGATACGCTGGATGTCCTCTCTGCCAAAGACGAGGGTGGATGACTCTCCGAAATTGGGGGTCCATTGTTTCTCCTCGGGACCAAACCTACGAGCAAAGGAGAAGAATGTACAGACGGAGACAATCAAGAGCAGACAAATGATGAGCGGCCCTCGTCGCCGACTGAAACGCGAGAGGCCGAGCTGTTGCATGCGAGTGGGGTTGGGCATGAAGAGGCGCAGCCTGCGAGTGCGCACGCCAGGGATTGGTACAGAGACAGGGACTGTCCACGACATGGAGCGGGTGTGTCTGTGCATCTTCTCCTGAACAGCGGAGGAATAGGTTGGGAGGCCGTTGGTCAAACGAGCCTTCTCTGGGTAACCATTTGCACGTTGCGGTATAGAGAAATGATTGAAAGACGCCATGGGTCCAGAGGACGGCAACGAGGGCGAGGGCGAGGGCGCCGGTCGACTTGAGGCTTTTAAGAATTCTAACGCAGTCAACCTAGATGTTGCAGAAATTTCTGTCCCCTCGTAAAGAGCATGCGTGCGAAAATATTTCCACTTTTGTATATTCCGCAGTAGATTACTACAGTCCAGTGATTGTCCGAAAAATACTACCATCGTAGCCATTCCCCGTACATATTTGGGCGTTCGCCCCGAATATACGACTCAAATGTCCGCTTCAACACTGTAGCCCAGTCAAGATCAACCTTGTCATCATCAATCTCATCGGCCCAATTGTCCGGGTCAGCGTCGGGGTTGGCAGCCGCTCTGGCAGCGCGTTCACCCTCCGCAAAACGTGACCCGAGATCAGGCCAGTGACGAGCTGGATCGAATGGCCGCCACCTAGTATCGAGCACGTGAGCAAGAGTGAATTCATGCTAGTGACAACGTGCACATACCACGAATTATGGAAGTGGTACGAAAACGCGCCTTTGAAGAACCCATCAAAGCCAGTCGCAAGAGGAGCAGCACCCTGATGCGAGGGAGTGCTGAAAAAATCGGAAAAGCTAATCAGGGGGTATCAACAAACTCTCCGTATGAAGCAAATAAAACTCTCACGTGGTAAAGAAAGGGTGCGGTGGTCGCTCATGTTGTAATCCCTCAGTATTGAGCCAGGCAGGATCGAAGAGCGCGTCAGGGAGTTGAGCCAACAGTGGCGACAGATGTGCATCCTTCAAGTAGCGAGTGATTGAACTGGGGTGGAAATCGAAGCCGTTCTTCAAGGCAGTCCGGAACAGAAACGACCCAAGTGCGGAACCCTTATTGAGATGGAGCACCGCGGTGTTGTAAAAATCATGATAAGACCAACGATAGGCAAACGCCCCTTTCCACCCCCATATCTCTTCCCAGTCACGAAGGAGGAGGGTGTCTGCGTCAATGTAGATACCACCAAATCGATGGGTGACGATGAATCGAGCTACATCCGACAAGATTACCGAAAGTCTGTCATACGACGCTTCCGACTTTGAGCCTAGGCGGTTGGCGATGCCGTCACTGGAGGTCGGTAGCGGGGAGTTTGACCCAGGAATGCTAACAGATATACCCCCAGAATTGAAAAGAGTGTCCATTGAGCGCCATTCGTCCCGTAGTTCCGGAATACTGTCAAGTTGTTCAGTGGTATTCCACAACTTGAACTTGATGATGCCCTTAAAGCGCGGATGTAAGAAGGGGGCTGCCCAAGGATTTGTTTTCAACGACTGATACATGTCCGTCATCGCCGAAGCTGCGGGGGTAGCAGTTGCTGGATAGGGGTTGATCCAGACCCAAAGCTGAGGGCGGCATACTAACCCGCGACTGTCTTTCAGTTGAAGTCCAAGATTCTGAGTGAACAAGAACGAAAGAAGGGACGTATATGGCTTGTCATCGAATGAACCAGCCCAATACATATGGAAATGACGTGGATTTTGTGAATCACAAGGAGTCACAAGGTCGCCATGCGAAGTACCCCTCTGTGATGGGGAGAGGCTTAACGGAGGCTCCCACGGGAAACCTCTTTTCTTCTGTAAACCTGTGTTAGGGCCATACCATCCAGTTGGGTATGCGGCAGGAACCGGAGGGATAATAGTGTGTTGAAAATGCAAATCTCCTGCGCTAGATCCTTCCTCCATGTATATATACTTGAGTTTGTCCAGATTGCCTCGTCTCACTCGTCGCCCGTTGTCCAAACCGGCACCGGTTCGCAGAAATTCAAGGCAATCACGGACAAACTGACTGACTTCAGACTTCGACCCTGAAAGGGGAAAGAAAACATGGCCCACCTTCCCATTAGCAAAATTACAGTGATCTAGTATTAGTTCCAGATCTGCGATGCTGCCCGGGATTGGTCTAGGTGGGTATGAAAGTGTATCAAGATCTTGAGAAAGACTTTGCACTATATGGTATGTCCTTTGAGGACCAATACCCCGGGCAGTGGTGATTACAGGACCATTAGGGGGAGTGAATGGCGAAATGAGCGTATGCGCCTTGGCAGGTGGGAGGGCAGGATTAAGTATGGGAGTGGTGAATCCTATTTGTTCTGGTACTGGGACGGAATCAGCTCTTGTGCCCGTTGAACGATGAAAAATACCACACTCTTTGCACTGCTTGGATGATGACCACTATCGATCTCCCAGCGCCAAATTCTCTGTAATTCTTCTCTGCCAAACACTAGGGTTGAATCTCTGAAGGGTGGGCCCCAGTTCGTCTCCTCTGTGCCCAGGAGTATCAGGACCACACAGACGGCGAAGAGTCCGCCGAGGAAAGCGCAGCAGCGAGAAAAGAGTCCTCTGCGGCTGAGCCAAGATATGGATTGTTCGTGTGCATGGCTTACTATCCTTACGCGGACCCGGCGCGGTCTGGCGTCAGGTGTAGAAGCGGGAAGAGGGATGGACCATATTACAACACAAGTAAATACGTACGTTCTAAGGGTAGATGGTGTTCA
>JBBPNM010000274.1:0-11880 GCA_038090895.1 Boletus bicoloroides
CATTCAACTCTGGAGTGTGGCCAATTCTCAACTTTTCTTTTGATGGCCTTGGTTCTGGGAGTCTTGAATATAGTAATGGTAATTCCTCAATTTAATAAATAATAGATGTGATCAACTTTGAGTTTTTATTTTTAGATCTCCCTTCAATTGGATCACAGCCTTTTCAAAGTGTAAAAAATGAGATTGTCTATGGTAGCTATCAAACTCAATTTAGTGGCTCTTTCATTGTTGTAGCTTGCCACAGAAGAAGTTTACATTCTTCCAGAATGAGACACAATACCTGGTTTTTCTAATTACAACTGGTGTTGAACTGGATGGATCAATCAACAACAAGACAGTGAATATCAGTGCCAATATTGCAGAAGGTGTGGCTGGCTATTGCACTACCACCATACCACTTACTTGTTTGTAGATGGTGATCCACCTTTAATGGCCTATCTTGCAGCATGCTCCCTATCATCACAATCAACATATGCTATCTTGGATCTTCAGGCTGGAACTTTGAGTTCAAATCTAAGCCAGGAAAGCTCACAATTCTGGAAACTATGGTCTCCAGGCACAAATGAATCTAATGAGTTTACATCCTGGGTAGGATATGTATATGTTGCATCAAACATTGTCTACTGCCTGACTCAGTTTAATAGGTTGATCCCCTATTTTTTGGTACTGGATTTGGTATCTGCCTACAGAATGGGTTTGTAGGATGTTCCATGCTAAGCAAGTATATATATTTGCAAATTGGCATTTTTGACAATGCACATCTGCTATTATTGACAGCACCTCAATTCCAGCACAAAATGATGCCCTTTATACACTCACTCCCAACCAGTTGGAGCAGGTCATAGGAGATACAGTGGCAGCTATGATCTGGATAGGTTTGTGCTGATCCATTTTAAAATAATCTATGAAGTTATGTCTCACTATTATGACACCAGGAGGCCAATTGGGGTCCAGTCAAGGAGGGTTTGACAGGACAGCTGGAGAAAGTCAAGTCACACAGGTGATTACTGAGTGGAGGCTTAATGTAAGTGGGACCACACTTTACATGAGACCTATATTTATGTAGATATCTCCACAGATTAATGAAGCTCCAGTGGGTATCACCACTGTACCTATGTGACTGCTGATCCAAACCTTGATTTCTTCAAGGTTGTGTTTGCCTCTACAGCATCCCTGATCCTGTTCATACTGGTGTTTCATCTCACTAAAACTCTGTCAAGATCAATGCGGCCTTGTCCCAACATTACTGGACTCAGTGTGCTGGAGATCATTTGGATTGTGGCACATTCTGAGACTCTGCGCGGACGCATGGCTAATGTCAATAATGCTTCATTGGATAATCTGCGAAAGGTGGGCATGTTCGAGATTTGTCTTGGTGACATCAGAGGCTCTCGGGTTCTCGAGGGGGAGAGGGAAGCTTTCTTGGAATGAAGAAATGTGCGCTGCTTTCGCATTGTCCCTGTTTGGACGGTAATCTGACATTTGTATATAGCAGAACGTTCGCACCAAGAATAAAATGATTGAATAAAATCATATCATATGCAGTTCCCAAAGTTGTTCTTGACATGTAAATTCTTGTTTCGGTTTTTGTGCAATCTATGTCCTTGCTATCGTTCTCTTCTCCCAGTCATACTTATTGAAAGTTGTCCATCCTCGGGAGTCGTGTCAAATGGTGCCTGTCTGGGACTGAGCCAGTATATAGGCGTGTTCGATCGTTCGTTGTGTCGTTGGCTAGTACAACAGCTCAGGGAACCCCCACAGAGTACTCGTCTATCAGATCATCGCCGCAACACGGCTTCTCAGGGTTCGGAGTTGCGGCACACCAGAGACATCATCTTCACCCCGGGTGTCTAGTGAGTCGCGCTTTGAAATCACCGATACAATTTATCGGATGGGGTGAGATTGCGGGGCCGCTCCCGCAAACCCAGGGTGACCGTCCCGCCAATCGATTCGATGGTAAGTGATGACCATGTTCCTGCATCCTGTTCGAGAACAAGGAGTCAGGTGTGAGCTGTACTGTATACGATCGACCATACATGCAACGTGTCGGGCCCGACCTTCCAGGTTTTGATTATGGCCTCAATCCGGCGTCGCTTCTGTCAGTTGTTCTGAATCCACGACGAGCTTCATATATTCCACCATATACCTCCCCGTAGAAATGAGAGATACTAAGACATAGTGAGATGAATAGGGCAAAGCAAGGATCGCACACATATAAACATGACATATCCTCGGCGTTCATAACCTTTGCTAAGTTGCAAAGGCTGATTCAAGCTGTCAGTCAACCAACCAGAAATAGGGCAAGGCAAGGCAGACCCAATGTTAATTCTCCAACGATCGGCCGGCTCGAGAACGAGGACGAGGGCTCGTGTTCAACGTCAACGTTTTGCCCTCCTTGTCGTCTTTTGAAACCAAAGTCAAAAGCAGGAGACGTTTCTCCCTCCGCTTACGCCTTCTGGAAGGGTTGTGCATAGTTCGGAGGAGAGTACAGATGCTGGCAGAACGCGGACGCTCCAGACGATGAGCTAAACACTGCGACCGCTGAAGTGGGCGACCAGAACAGCTGGGAAGCGCATGACCGAGTCCGTGGGACTCGTTTCGGAAATCGCAGCAGAAGAACGCTACTACTACTACTTCATCTTCTAGCGTGTTTTTGAGGTGCTCGGTCGTGGATGCACTGCACGAATCATCACACCACTACGGGTATGTACAAGGATGAACTCACGCCAAAGCGTTAACACTGAATGAGTGACACTGGCACTGTTTATACCTGACTCTACTTCCCTCAGTGGCTATTCTCAACTGAATAGTCCATTGGCTAACCAGTGGAGTCTCAGCTGCACTCATGTTTGGGCAAGTTGAAAGAGATGGATGACATGCGCAAGCCCGTCGACTGCTTGGGCTCCTACTCAACTTCTCGGACCGGCCGAAGACAAACTTGCCGCAGCCATGGTCTTCTTTGATAAACACAAGAAACCATTTCATTTCTTACTCACTCCCAACGTTTGGTGAGTTTCTCAGAATAATCTGAACGTGTACTTGACTTTGCTACTCAGGGATCGTATGAGACCCTCTCACGAACCATCGGAAGTACCTCATGTTGACACTCTTTCCATCGCGGAGGAAACAGAGTATGATCCTCAGCAAACTCAGACAATTATCATGTATGTGTCCTGATGTCGAAGTGGGAATATCTGTCCTTTGAACGCAGCCTCAACAGTGCAGCAACATGATTATACAGCATCGGAATACGATCATTGTGAGGATAGACATCTCTGAAACGTGGACCAAACATTGATGACTCCTTCGTACGTGTGTCGTGCCTGTGCTTCGTACCTTGGCTTGCTGAGAAAATCTTGTTGGTAGAGCAAAAGCCGGATGAGGTGTCACGATGGCTTGCTGCATTGGATTGCACGGAGAAGTACAATTTCGCACACAAGAAGGCACGTGCACATGGCTTCCCAACACAGGTGTATACAACAAGTCGAGGGCTGGCGGGGATCAATGAATGTGGCTGCACGGCAAAGGTGTGGGATCTGATGCATCGCGAGTCGCCACAACTGACACCACGCATTTATCGATGTATCTTAGGTGGTTGCGGAAAGTTGGTATTAGTGTGAGTTCATCCTTTATATACCCGTACTGGTGTGATAATTCGTGCAGTGCATCCACGATCGAGCCTTCAAAAACACGCTAGAAGATGATGTAGTAGTAGTATTCTGGTTGACGAATCCCACGGAGGTTATGCGCTCCCTGCTTCCCCAGCTGTTCCCAAGTCCATCACTCCAGCAGTCGCGGTGTTTACCCCGGGGACCTCCCAAACAAGATAATCGAGGAGAAAGGGAAGGGTACCCTGTTTGCTTAACGCTCTCGATAAACTTTGTGATCTGATATCGCGCGCCGTAAGCTGTTTCCGTTACGAACCCACCATAGTGATCGACACGTTTGATGAGTGTGCGGATATCGAGGTGCTCAATCAGGCCGATGTTCGGTTGCTACTTGTGACGAGTCGTCTGCATCAGGTCATTTTAGAGGACTTGGATCGTTTGCCTTTGAGAACGTGGCCAAGGGGTTCGCGCTACGCAACGTGCATGCCACCACTTCCGATGGGGATACCGTAATCACTTCGAAAGGATGTGTTGGAGCTTCCATCGACGCTGGCTACAATTCTGCCACCTGCAATTCTTCAGGAACAACAGTTCTGGCGGTGCCATGTCCCATTTCCTTCTGACATCCTATCAATCGTGCTCAGACGGCATCACTCTATTCCCCAGATGCGTCCAATTGCCGCGCACACGTGGTGATGACCATGTGGCGTCCGATTGAGATACTCTATTTCAGCTCGTTCATGCATCATACTCTGGGCAACGGGTCATCAAAGCTCTCGCGGCATCACGCAGGTCAATGCGAACGTATTGGTCTCAGGGATGAGACACCTGTCTATGTTGCAAAGAGGCTGAGAGACTATATCCTCACTGGCTCCTTGTTAGCGTCAAACTGGTAACCGCTCCTGTCGACCAGTGGGTGCACTTTGCAGAGCACGAGATTGGTTTCGCGATTGTCAGTTCGACGGCGTGTACCATTTTACCAGCTGGCATTGACCAACTAGAGTATTTTAACGCTGGTTAAATACCCCCTGACAGAGGGAATGTGACAAACCGCGTGACACCACGCGCCAGTCGTGTCACCTCTTTCTTTGAGAACCATGTCAAGTCTCAACAAGCTTGCTATCAGAGGGATCCGTTCCTTTGACGACAAACAAGTCTCCGTCATCGAGTTCTTCTCGCCCGTCACCGTTATCGTAGGACACAACGGGAGTGGTAAGACGACTATCATCGAGTGTCTCAAGTATGCCACGACGGGCGATCAGCCACCCAACACCCGTGGTGGCGCATTCGTGCACGACCCCAAGATGGCGAACGAGAAGGAGGTCAAGGCACAGGTCAAGTTGCGGTTTCATGCTGCGAATGGTCAGCGGATGCTCGTTGTCAGGAATCTGTCGGTCACTGCGAAGAAGACGGGGTTGACCATGAAAACGCTGGAGAGCATCCTCGGGTTGGCGGATAGTAATCCCGAAAAGGGGAACAAGGTGAGTGTGCTTCGCTGGGCTGGGTCGGGCACGCCTGCTGACCAGACGATGGCATGTTCAGAGAGGGGTAATTTCGACAAAGTGTGCCGAGATGGACGCTGAGATTCCTCATTTACTGGGCGTGTCCAAGTCGGTGCTCGAGAACGTTATTTTCTGCCATCAGGAAGATTCGTGGTGGCCTCTCGCTGAACCTTCTGCCCTGAAGAAGAAATTCGACGATATTTTCGAGGCGACGAGGCACGTTCAGTCAGTCCTCGTTCTCATGTATCGTATAAACGACGTTTTGCAGGTACACTAAAGCACTCGACTCTATCAAAGCGCTCCGCAAGGATCGCGTCGCGGACCTCAAGGCAGACAAGGAACGTCTCGAGTCCCTCTCCAAAGAAAAGGCCCACGCGGACAAACTCCGCGCACGGATAGTCGAACTTAACAATACCATCACGTCTAAACAGCTCAAGTACGAGGAATGCAAGGGAGAATACGAAGAACTCGTCAAGAACAATGCGCGTTTCTACGAGTCTGCGACCAAGTTCCGGGAGCTGTATGTCAAGGTTGAGAACTTGCAGCAGAAGAAGGAACATTATCACCAGGAACTCTCGGAGGCTCGAGAAACCGTTCAGGAGATCGAAGGTATGTCGATGCTGACTTGGAAATGGAATGATGGCTGAACGCCGCTTTGAACAGGTTCCGACGAGGAGTTGCAGTCTCGTTTACGAAACTTTGATGAGAACATTACCAAGCAGAAGCAGGATCGAAGACGGCATGAATCAGAACGACAAGATTTCGAAGACGAGCTTACGAAAGCCCGTCGCACGCACGTCGCGCTCGTCAACGACCACGGAGAGTTGGCCGCGGAGGCCAAGGCACGAACCAATCTCTTACGCAGTCACTTCTTCCCTAATGACTATGCATTATGTTACAGGCGCACGAACGTCGCTTGATCGAGCGCGAAGAGCTCATTCGAGATATCAGCGACAAGCATAACATCAAAGGCTACAGCCACAGCCCCCTCGAGCGCGAAAAAGTCAATGAGTTCATCTATCGACTGGGTGACCTTCAGCGTAGGCAACGTTCCGAGTACGAGAAGCTCCAGAGCGAGATCCGCGCCAAGAATGACGAGTTCAATCGCAAATCGAGGCAGCTTCATACGGAGTCGGAAAGCTTGAAGATGCAGCGGGGTAACACTCGGGAGCAGATCGTCAGTCTCATCGTTGCTTGTACTGCTTGTGGTTGCTGACCCTGGTTTATTTGCATGCGATAGAGAGACAAACAAGAAGCAATATCGAAGGCGGAGATGGCGGTCGAGACTATGCAAGGACTGGCTTCAGAGCTACGGACGTTATCTGGGGACATCGAAGAGAAGAAGCTGCGGCTCGAAAAGGTCAAGAAGGACATCAAGGAAGCCAATTTTGAGGAGCGTTTGAGCGAGCGAGCCTCCAAAGCGAGGGTAATGGAGGACAAGCGGGACAGTTTGAATGCAGAACTCAGGGGACTGAGTCTGCAGGCGGATGCAAGAGCAAGACTGGATTTGAAACGGGCGGAAGTGAGGAGCAGGACGCTCGAAGTCAAGAATACGTGCGTAGGTTTTCTAGAGGAAGTTGCACGATTCAAATCGGGATGCTGACGGATGCTTTCGAAGGCTTGAGATGTCCAATCCCAAGTTTAGGAAGCTGGTTGGCAAAGATGCACGCGCGGAGAATATAGAACGCGAGACCGACCGTATCTCAAGGTTTGTGCTGCCACATCACTCCGTGTGACGCCTTTGCTGATCCGATCTGTGCTCAGAGACAAAGAACTCGAGCTCGTCGAAGCGGAGAGTGAATTGACGACCTTTAACAAGACGTTGCAGACAGCCGAGACGACCCTCTCGCAAGCGAAATCGCAACTCAAGACCAAGCGAGATGAGCTCAAACGTACGTTCCTATTCTCGTCATTTTGACATGTGGTCTTGTTGACACGACATTTGTCATGGAGATCTTGAGAAAGTATTGAAGGAAGGTATTGTGGGAGGTATTCCTCTGAGCGATGCACTCGCAGAAGCACGACGAAATGTAGCAGACCTCACCAGGTATGCATTCACGTTGGTGTTTCTGTCTTTGATCGACTGACCTGTGTATATGCGCTTCCAAATAGCGAAACGAGCGGCAAAGCTGGCATGGTAGAAGTGTATGAGAACTTCCTCAAAATTGGCAAAACAAAGAAGACTTGCCAAGCTTGCAATCGACACATGGATGACAGGGAAATTGTTGTATTTGAGAAATATGTGAGTTGATGCTTGGTTTGTTGAAGTCGGGAGCTGATTTTTTTTTCCATAAATGTAGCTCAAGGAACAAATCAAGAAGAACTCTCCCGAAGTCTTGGCAGAAGAGTCCAAACAGCTCGAGGAATGGCAGCAAGAGCTGACTCGACTGGAAAAGAACTTCTTGCCGTACCAGGCGTCGAGAGACCGGTTGAAGCACGGTGAGATCCCAGGATTGGAAAAGCAAATCAAGACTGCAGAATCTGAGATCCCCTCTGCGAGCGAGCAATCCGAAGAGGTGCGTGGATTGTAGCCTTCACTCCGCCGCCATGCTTACTCTGGCTTCTCAGGCTGCGCAAAAGGTCAACGATATTAAGAAGGATATACGTGATATCGCCACGCTGAAGCAACATGGCGCGACGATTACGAAGAACCAATCCGAAATTGAACGTCTGAAGACCGAAATTGCAAATTTGGAGGAAGAACTGAGTTCGACTGGCAGTTCCAAAACGGCAGACGACGTTCAGACAGAACTCGATACCCTCTCGAATGAAATGTAAGTGCCTATCCCGTCACAACGTGTTCGTTTGATGAGTCTGACCCGGATAGTCGTGCGAACGAGCGAGAGCGCCAGGCAATCATGACTGAACGTGATCGGCAGAACTCGTCGCTCCGGACCCATGAAGGCGACCTTCACGCGATGGAAAAAAAAGAGAACGCGCTCTCGAATCAGATTCGGGACAAGGATAACATGGAAGAGCGCATCGTTGTCATGACGAACGAAATCAGTTCGCTCAGCGCTAAATTGAAGGTTCCGTCTTTCCTGTCATCGGATGTGTCACAAGCTGACGGCGATTCGCTAGGAATTGGACGGGAAACTTGTGGAGGCACAGGCTCCTATTCAGCGCCTGGAACAGGAACACCAACAGGCGCAGGCGGAGTTGAATGTGAAGGTGGCCGAGGCGCAAAGGTCGACACAGGAAATGAATATGAGCGTTGATAAGCTCGATAATACCAACAAGGTTGTCGATCGGTGAGTCGCTTGTTGTCCTCCCTCTTATCCACTCGAGGACTCAATTCTCGCGGGGGCCTAGCTACGTGCGGGAAAAACGCGGTCAGTTGCTGGCGGAGTGCGCTGATAAGATCGAACACTATGAAGGCGAAATTACGGAACTCGGAATTAAGATTGAGAGCGTGCGTGAGACGGTTGCCAAGATTGACCGGGAAATCAATGAGAGCGGGAGTTCGATTTCGAGGCTGCGCGACAACATTCGTATGAGGAGGCTGGTGAAGGATATCGAGGCGACACAGGCAGAGATCGACTCGTACGACATGGAGGGGGCAGCCAAAGCGAAGCGGACCTTTGAGGACCGTTATCAGGTTGAGAAGCAACGCGAGACGGAGATGCAAAGCAAGGTGTGTTCTTGTTTTAATGACGCGCGTATCGTTCACCTGACACGGTCGGACCTTTTTTTTAGTATGCTCACATTGGCGGCGAAATTAGCTCCCATAACGAGACGTTGAAGCAAGTGGAGAAAGACTTGCGGGATTACAAGGATATCAACAAGCGGTATACTGATCAACTGGTCAAAGTAAAGGTGGGTTCGATGGTGATTGTGACGACTTTGGTGCCAAGGAAGAATATGACTAGATGTCGGACATGGCAAACAACGACCTGGAAAAGTACGCAAAAGCGCTGGACAAGTGAGTCGAGTAATTGGCTTCGGGCTTGGTATTGACGTGTGCCAGTGCGATCATGAAGTATCACGGGCTGAAGATGGAGGAAGTGAACGATACGATGCGGCACCTGTGGAACAAGACGTATCAGGGAACAGGTATGCTATGAGCAACGAATTTCCGATTACGTCGCTAATATGAAAGGCCAGACATTGATGGGATTAAGATACGGTCCGATGTGGAAGGTGGAGCTTCGAAACGGTCGTATAATTATCGGGTGGGCTTCTTTCGGAGTAGACGTGCACTGAGTCAGTTGCTGAGCTTCGCGCTAGGTTGTTATGACGAAGGACCAGGTTGAGATGGATATGCGGGGACGGTGTTCGGCTGGCCAAAAGATGCTTGCTTCGATCATCATCCGGCTCGCGCTCTCCGACTCATTCGGTCAAAACTGCGGGATACTGGCGTTGGACGAGCCGACGAACGCGTTGGATATTGAGAATATTGATGCGTTGGCGGAGAGTCTGGTTGAGTAAGTGCGGCAGATTGGACATGAAGTCGGAGGCTAAAACGACACAGCATCATCCACGAGCGCAAGAACCGATCGAATTTCCAACTGATCATCATCACGCACGACGAAAATTTCCTACGGAAACTGGGCCAAAGCGATGTGATGGAGTATTATTGGTCAGATGGTTTTCATTTTCTTTTAAAATTTTAATTATTTTATTACAGGCGTGTGTCGCGGGACGCAAGACAGAAGTCAGTTATCGAGCGGCAGAGATTCCGGTAGATGTGTGTACAGATGCTAACAAATGTTTATTTGGTGTGGATTTTGACTTTTTGAGGTTTGGATTAATTTTTATCCGCTCGGCTTCGCGGCATGTCAGCATGGTACAATTGTTTTTTTTTAAATCCTTCTGGACTCGTATCATGACGTGTCCGAGTTGGGATCTCGACAGCGCTCAGAACCCGAGCGTTACGGCAGATGCATTCTCTGGACCCGAATTGAGGTTAGTTTATCTGCACTTCATCGCCATCATATCCCTCATCCTTCTCCCCCTCGATGCCATCCCAGCCTCCGCCGTCGAGAATCTCGCCTAGAGGCCTCCTCACTCTACCGGTCAGTATTTACCATTGACCGCCATATACGCCAGAATTCACTTGTGCTCCAGTATCGCCTCTGTAATCCGCCCCCTGCATTCGGCAAGGTCCGCTCGTGTGGTGTCACCCCCATCCTTAACGTCCGCCTCGAGGACGTCCTCGCACGTCGACATCTCCCTCCAATCGGACTCAAGGACCTCGAAGAATACCTCCTCTATGTTGAGCATGCCCCCGAGAACCTTTACTTCATCCTCTGGCTCAAGGATTATACCGCCCGTTACCACGCCTGGGTTCAACGCGAAAAGTCGTCCCTCGTCAGCAAAAAGGACAAGTCCAAAACGCCGCACCAAAAGTTTTCCGTACCCCCCACCCCCGACCCTGCCCTCGCCATGTTTTATCTTCGCGCGAAACAGACGTTCTTTACCCCCAATGGCGAGTATGAGCTCAACATTCCCTCGGACATCCTCGCTCCGTTTCATTGTGCCCCCCCACAAGATCACAGCCGGTCTTCTCTGTGGCACTCGCAGAGCATACATCCTGACCCTGCCGTGTTCAGCGAGGTAGCGATAGAGGCACAGCATATGCTCAACGAATCACTAAGGCGTTTCGTGCGCGCTGCGTACACCAACGTGGGGTCACAAAGAGCTGTATGTGGCATCGTTGCTGGTTGTGTCTTTTCACTCGTTTCGGGTGTGCTTCCCCTCGTATTGACCACCGGGCGCTGGAATATCGGCCCACACGGGCGGTTGATCCGTTTAACCGCCTTTCCAGGCCTCTGGTTTGGTTTGACTGTTTTGATTGCCAGTCTGCAAGGTGTAAGTAAGACGTATGACATGGTGATGTGACGACGCGACTGAGCATCCTTGTTAGGTCTGCCTAATGATATATTTTTTCGGTGACCTTCGGCAACTTCGCAAGTTTGAGCTCGCTCGACCGACGATATCGCGGCCGATTCCAATGCCTGTCTCTTCTCCCATGCCTGCTAGACAAGCGCTTCGCGGTCAACCCCTCTCTATACCATCTCGTAGTGCGCCCCCCCTGCTGGAGAAAACGGTTGGAGGGGTATCGCCGACGGCGGCTTCCATGGATTCCCCAGCGGCTCTCGTCACACCCAACCGCCCTTATGCCCATTTTTCCACCTCGAGTCTGGCTGAGACGTCCTGCGAATCTTGCGAATCTTGCGAATCGGGGGGTTCGTCTATAGAATGCAACGAGATTGATGTCTCGCCTGCGTATTTCGACGACGTTCCTGCCCCAGAGGGGCCTGCGACGGCGTCGTGTCTCCACCGACCTGAATATCGCTTAACGCCGTCTTCGATCACGTATGTGGAACCTGCGCATGTGCGACCATCGGCTCGGTCCGCGGGATTGTCGATTTCGACGTCCGCCGCTGATAACCCTGTCGCGGTGCATCGGAGGCAGAGTAGACGGAGCCTTCGGAGTAGTATGAAAAGCCCGTCCGAGTATGGGCCGACGGCGGGTTTCATCCCAAGTGACTACCACAGCAACAGTACGACCAGTCTGAGCGATGCCTCGAGGTCGCTGCGCAGTCAAAGGAGTGCGTGTTACTTTGATTTTGATACGTTGCCGACGAACAAGGTCGGTCAGCCCCATGCCCATGACGGTACGAGCGGAGGTGATTCGTCGTTACCACCGCCCTCGACCTCTGTCGTCGACAACTGTGCAATTTGTTCTCAACCGGGGCATCTCATGGGTGATTGTCCATTTGAACACCTATCCACTTCACAGTCATCTGCCGCCTATGAAGGGCCTT
>JBBPNM010000275.1:0-11865 GCA_038090895.1 Boletus bicoloroides
TCTATAGATAACTAGCCTATGGCAGTTATAGCTCTTATCTCTTGATAGAGTTCGAGCTCCTCTTGAACCTTATGTGGTTCAGTATATAAGGACAGGCCTACAGCCTGTCTCAATAACAGTTTCACATTATCTGTTCTACCATCACTTGCCATCTCTACTCTTGAGTTCAATACTCAAAACTATTCACTAGCACATTTGCTACTCTTGACTATCAACCATCACTCTATTGTCTGGTGAGTCTCCCACCAAGACATCATATCCATCTTGCCCCTGCGCTATTGAGATGCAAAGATCTCAATAGCAAGATCATGTGTAACATTCTCATGATTTTGATGTGCACAACTTGAGTCAGGAATGTAGAGAATCTTGATCAGGCATGATTGCTGCACTATTTGTGGATATATAGATAGGTTAGCATAGTTTTGTCTAAATGACAATGTAGATCTAGAAACAAATGTTGAGTGGGTGGAGGTATAGGTGCCAATCCTTCAAAGGTTGATGTTAACTTCTAAGGTCATTGTGTCCTCATTTTCATCTTATCATTCATCCTGTTCCTTCTCCTAATCCACATGTATATTATTGGTCAGGCCCTCCATTGAAAATCTAGAAATTTAATGGAGAATACAAAGGAAAAAAAAGTGGCACTTACCTTGCCTGCATCATCAACACTATTAACCATCAGATATTCAAAAAACCACATGTGATTTTGAACTATGATGGATGATGAGATTTTATTTTCTAACTCAACTATAGCGGCACAATCACCTGGGCACAGAATGTGATTTAGTGGACATGCAAACTCACACCTCTCATGCACCATGCAAAACTTGACCATACAAATAGCTGAGTCTTACTTGGGGGATAAGGGCACTCAAATTATATAACAAGTCAACTACATTATCACAACTAGCAATAATATTACTATACAAGGGCTACTATTTCAATTGAAGTAAACTTAAGTGATTACAATCAAACTCTTCTCCTACAGTCCTATATTGGGCATTTGTGGATACATGCATTGCAAAAAGATGCAAATAGGCACTTTCCTAATGCATTTAGCAGTTCAACTGCAGTGATTTGCAGTCACCCAGCTTGTTACAAAAATAGACAAATCTTATATTGAGGCTCAAGTTTACAAAACAATGTGTGTAATAGTGCAATTTGAATGATGTATCACATCTAATTTGATAACAATTAGGACTACACCTCCTACTTCACTACAATGGAGACAACAAGCTGGTCATCAAGCTGAGCAAGATTAACATCAAATGAACTCACCACCTGAACACCACCAGCCACAGCAACCAGTTGATTCATTACCAAATCCTAATGCCTTAAGGGTATGTCATGATCATACATATTTGCAATATATATGGTATTGATTGAAACTCCAGCACTGCCATCCAGTGCCTATAGTTCAATATTCAGGCATACCACATCATCAGATTGAAAACCATCATGTTCTAAGGACGCATTGTCTACATTCATCTCCACCTCCACCTCCTGCTCAATATTATTAACCTGCTATTGTACCACCATCTCAATAGCCTCTGATGTGGCCATCTATTGCTTAGCATCAGGGATTTGCTCTACCACCTCAACAGTCTCAAGCTGCTTTGGAAAACAAAGTAGACTATACTGCTAGATTGATGGAAAACTTTAATTCCACTCATCAAAGTAGGCATAACAAACATTCCAATCACTGGTCTTCTGTTGTACAATCCATTAATGCTTAAGCTGAGGCTACAGACATAGAGAATAGAAGACAACTGCAGCTACAGGCATTATCTCAGCAAGTAGAGCTTCAGAGACAAGATATGCAATAACAACAAGAAATGGAAGCACAAAGACTATGGAGGCAGAAACAGCTTGAGCAACAGTTGGAGAAGTGAAGACTGTTGGAACAACAACAATGGCAGGCAATAAATGAATAGGAGGAAAATGCAATTAATCAGATATTGCAGCTTTCACAAGCTTTGACTGAGGATGCTCTTCATAAATATAGTCAATGCTTTGGAGAACAGTATGAACAAGATCAACAGAGACAACAACAACAATTGGATGCTATATCTTCTCCTTCTCCATCTCTCAATCCATCTATACCTAGGAGGCCATTATCTGATTCTGATCATAGGTCTCCAAGCCCACCTGCTGCACTACTTCCTGATCCTAATCCATCAGATTCCAGTTCTAGTGATTTTGAAGATGGAAATCATAATCCACCACCACCATGTTGTATCCTACTTGGTGGTAGAGCATATACTGAACCTATTGAACTATATTCTCTTGGATCCATGAATATCCAGTATCCCAATTGCCATGCTCTACATTTCATTTCAGGAAAGCTATCCAGCTCCAGTATTCATAATCCTCACTTTTGAATATGCTGTCTTCAAGGCCAAGTCAATATTTCTTATACCCAATAGTGGCCACATGTTCTTCAGGAGTTGTTTGATGATTCACAAGATCATAGACAATTCAAGAAGAAAATTTGCCAATACAACAATGCTTTGAACACTGGCATGTACAATGATGCAATTTAAGGCTCTGGGCCTGCTTTCTTTCAAATCCATAGCACACTTCACCATCTAATGGGATCTCTCATACCACCTGATGTAACAATACAACAACCAACTCAAGAGGCACAGCCCCCTAAGCTAATTGCTAAGCCATAGCAAGAGTAAGGAGTGAGGACTAAATGAAGGTGGGGTCAATTCTATCTTGCTTGTGCTCCTTGCTAGAGGAAACAACAAGAGAACTCAAATAGAGTTTCTTGTTGGCTTTTGTGGCCTTAAGTAGTACTTCTAGGTTTACATAAGTGTACTACTGATTTATGATAATATGATTGTATATGGATAAAGTAAAGAAGAGAACTATAAGACAGTAATTAAGAGCATGCTGCCTACATGTGGTATTACAATGGAATCAGTACAGCCCCAATCATACAGATTGGGGGTGAAAGATAGGGGAGTGAAATATAAACATGGCTATCAATAGAGATTAATGTGATTGTGGGTAATTGCTAATAGGAGAAGATCCAGAGATTACCTATAGATTGTATAAGGATAAAAAGAGTCAGTCACATGGTTAGTCACCTCCACATGCCTAATAGGGGTAATCATATGAAAAGAGAGGGATAAGTCTGTAAAAGATTAAAAGAAAAAGGGCATATAATAAAATAATGATTGAATTGTAACACCTGATGGACTATAAGCTTCTTATGCTCAGCTTTATATCTGTTATGATTCCCTACTTAGTGCTATTCTTTTTCCTTGGACTATCATTTTTTTTCACTGATAACACATTCATTTTTGCTAATCATCCAATACCATTGTATGATTACTCATCTCTTGTCATCACAATTACTCCTCCATAATATTTTTGCTGATGTTATCACTTGATGACTCATTCTTGTTTACCTCATCACTATTTAATATTGTTCTTTGACCTTTTTCACCACTTACTTCATTCTTCACTACAAGCTGGCCCTAAACACTAGAAGTACAGTATATAAAGGGACCTTAAACAGGTATCCCTTTCTTTAAGCTAGTTCTCCTTTGACCCCTTTGTCCTTTATTCCTTTATTCCCTTACTCTCTGTCCTTGTCCTTGTATCTTGGTACTAGTAATTCAACTGGTCATCTATTCTTCCAAGTTCTTGCTCAAACCTTATAAGTCTCTGCCTACACTTAGAGTAGGCAGCTTGTCCTTGTAACAACTCTTATCCACACCAACTGTCTATCACTTGAATTATTGACATCACAACAGATGTCTTGTCACTATCTAGGAAGAACCTAGGCTCTGAACCTTAGAATCATAACCCAACCCCTTGTCCTTCAAAGGCTATGCTTGCTGTCTTATATAGGTCCAAGTGTAACAATATCTATGATCTGCAAGAAGCAACTAATTGATGTCTGCAATGCAATCCTCAACTTGATGGTGCCATTTTACTGGACCTACATAACACTTTCAGGAAGATGAATCCAGATGCCCTAGGTTATAAATGGCCATATGAAATTATGAGGATGAGCAGTTATAAAATATGTATCTTATAAGCACTCACATGTAACACTATCTAGGCTAAACCTCCTGAAGAACATACAGATATATCCATATAACTTCATCTTCAACAGGCTGCTAATGCAAGGAGATATAACTTGCCAAGTGTGGAGAAAATAGCTGCCATTGTTTCTGGAGATGATTTAGAAAATGTTTGGATACATCATGACATTATTCTATGCCTATAAGGTGGTGGTCTATTGTTACAATTCCTTACTTAGCACTATTCTTTTCCCTTGGACTATTGTTTCTTTTCACTGATGACACATTCATTTTTACTAATTGTCCAATACCATCATACAATTACTCATCCCTTGTCATCATGATTACTCCTCTATCCAATGTCATCACTTGATGACTCATTCTTGTTTACCTCATCACTGTTCTGTATTGTTCTCTTGCCTTCTCTTTTGCTTACTTCTTCCTTCACTACAAGCCAGTCCTAAACACTAGGAGTATGATATATAAGGGAGTTTTAGACAAATATCCCTCTCTTTAAGCTAGTTCTTCTTTGATCCCTTGCTCCCTTGATTCCATTGTTCCTTCATCTTTGTACCTTAGTACCAGCAATCCAACTGGTCTACCTTTTCCAAGCCCTTGATTATACCTTATAAGTCTTTGCCTGCACTTTGAGCAGGTAGCTTGTCCTTGTAATAAACCCCTTGTCTCCAGCAGCCATCATTGCCTGAACCTCCTTGATGTCACAATAGACATCTCATCACTATCTAGGAAGAAATTAGACTTGCACCTTGAACTTCAACTTGACTCCTTTTTCAAAGGCTATGCTTGCTGCTTTATCCAGGCCCAAGCATAACATCTATGTTGGATCAATAACCTACATCCAGCTTATCTTCCATCACATTATGTGCTTTTCTTTCCACATGGAAAGAAGGGATGGCATCTGAACATACCCTTGCAATGGCATAATGGAAATATCTTACACCATTCCAAGAAGGTCACACAACTGCTTTGGTATGCCTACCAATTTCATATACATCCATTTGAAGTAGAGCCACAAAATCTCTTCAAAGGAGGAAGGCTCTTCAACAATTCACTTGTGATGGCTGAGCATCCATTGAACAGTGCAACCTTACTTGGGCTGCCAATAATCAGAAAAACCTCAGGGCTAATCTATTTAATTTGTGCTATTAAAGCAGCAGTTCTGATACCAATATATTGGGATCTGATACAGTACTAATGTATCTGTTTGTATCTAGTTTACACTGGATTCATTAGACTACTGGACTTGAACCCTAATTGGGATTTAGGGCCAATCAGATGATTGAGCCAGATTCTCATTGTGCTGTAGACACATGAACATTACAATATGGACATTTGTAGTCTATTTCTTAATCCATGACACCATTAGGGCTTTGTTATATTAAATAATACCATCCCATATATAAGGCTGAATATTTCACCTAAATAATACTAAGGATTCAGATACTCTTTCTCTTAGGTAAGCATTGAGTGAGATTCCTCTGTGTGCCCTAGTGGCTGTGTCTGAGTGCCCTCTGAGCTGCTCCCCATTCAACAAGTTATGAGCTCTGTGAGCTACACTTGATCTATTCCCTATCTAATAGCAGATAATGGGCTTGCACTCTTAGCTCATCTACTGGATATCCATGTATATGGTCTATAACAACTGCTAGCCATTGGAATGAGATCAGATTGCATGTGCTATTGCTGGCAGCATGAATCTGAGGACTCTGATTGCCAGACCCTTTATTCTTCTAACCTCTCTGATGAATGACTCTAATGCTGACCATATCCTCTTAGATCTTACCATGTCCAATGCACTCTTCAACACTGTCCCTCTTTTTGATGGTGCTGCAACCTTCTAGAAATGGAAACCACACATGATGGCATACATTATGTCCACTGGAGATTCCTACATTCTTCAGAAGACTGCTTGGCCAAGAACTCCATAGACCAAGATATTTGCAAAGCAGTAGAGGACTCAGATATCACAGATGTGAAGGTCACCAGAAATATCATCCTATGTGTATCCAATGCAATCCACATCAAGATCTTGGAACTTGAAATTGCCAAGGAGATGTGGAAATTGCTCTGAACTGGGTACAGCATCCCTGATATTATAGTAGCTTTCTTGCTCTTCAAATATGTCCTTGACTTATGCATTCCAAGCAATCAACATCCTGGAAAAGTGCTCAACCAATTGCAGATGTATTTCATGGAACTCAAAGATGCCAAGTTTAAACTTTCAACCAAGACCCAGATCATGCTTCTTCTTGTGAAGCTCCCTCCTAAGATAGAGGTAGTAGCTCAAAAAGTTGCAATAATGGGATCATGAATACCACAACTTTCAGGTTAATCTGGAAGCTTGTGATCCTCTTCTACAAGCAATGTACTACTCAATATGGACAGGCTCTACAATCTGCTCACAAGCTATCCACCATTAAGCCCAAGCCTGCTGATCCATCTTTCACCTCCCAGCAGCAGTAGCATGCACCTCACAAAGGTAAATAGGGAGAGAACGGTCAATCTGGATCAAATAGTGGGAATTCTGGATAGCAAAATACCAATGGAAACCACAAGAAGAAACATGCTTGTGGTATTCAGGGCAGAAAGGCCAAATAGTAGTGGAAAGGCCAGGAAAATCAAACACTTGCCTCTCCTATCACCTATAACAATACATTCTCCAGATTCACATCTATTACTGAACTCACAAATAGTTTGCATTTCATGGACTCTACTCCAGATATTCTGAAGGACCCCCAGAAGCTTATACACACTGCTCCAGCACCTTCCTTCAGACCTCCTGCTGTTATGGATTTCCTTTTCTTCCCACCTTTGTCTTATGGACTTACCATTTCTCCTTCTACTTATGGACATAACATCATACATTCCCCATGTGACTCATTATGACTTGTCTTATCTCTGACTTACTATGACTTAGATGCTATTTCCACTTCTAGGCAGCTCTCTCCTGGAGCTATGTCTTGTGTCCCCTCTATTCCATTTATGGATGCCTTAGCCTTAGTACTGATAGTACAGCACAGTCTGTGCACAGATCCCCACAGTATATAAAGGCTCTCTTCTGTACTCCTATTCCTTAGCTAGTTCTACACAATCCAGCATATTTTCTAGTCCATCCACTAGCTTGAGTGTGAACTTAGGAAGTGAGATCAGTCTTCATCTTTCAGAGGCTTCATACTACTCCTGAGTGCACATTTCAATACTAGGACTTATGCCACAAGCATAACAAAAGAACTAGCTCATCACCTATCTCCTGCTATCTAGCAGAAGAGAATCACCCACCATATTGTCCTCCAGCCACTTTCATATCTCTGCCCCCTTGATGAACCCTTTTGTTATGATTTCATATTTAGTGTTATCCTTTTCCTTGGACTACTATTTCTTTTCACTGATAACACACTTGTTTTACTAATTGTCCAATGCTATCATATGATTACTCACTCCTCATCATCATGATTACTCCTCCATCCAATGTCATCACTTGATGACTCATTCTTGCTTACTTCACCACTATTCTATACTGTTCTCTTGTCTTCTCTTTCACTTCATCCTTCACTATGAGCTGGCCCTAAACACTAGGAGTATAGTATATAAGGGAGCCTTAGACAGGTACCTTTCTCTTTAAGCTAGTTTTCCTTTGACTCCTTGAATTCTTCTTCCCTTGGTTCCCTTGCTCCTTTGTCATGTATCTTGATACCAGCAATCCAACTGGTCTATCTTCCCAAAGTTCTTGATCAAACCTTATAAGTCCCTATGTTATGTTTTTTTCTACTTGTCTATGTTTTTTATTTTGGACTATCTTTCTTCTTATCAATGACTCATCCTTTATTAATAATTGTCCACCTTCTTGCATGATTACTCACCCACCTCATCATCATGATTACTCCCACATAGCCTTTCCAGCTGAGTCCATTGTTTGATGACTCATTCTTGCTTACTATGTTTTATTCTTTCTTCTTCTATGACTTTCTACCTAGTTACTCAATTAGGTACTCCAGAGCCTACCCTGAACCAAGGGGTAAGATATATAAGGCCTCTAGATGAGGACCTTCACCCTTAAGCTAGTTCTCCTTTTTACTTGTACCTTACAAGAGTTCTAGCAATCCATTTGTTGTTTCTCGCATCCCTGTTCAAACCTACAAGTCTCTACCTGCACTTTGAGCAGGTAGCTTGTCCTTGAAATTCCTTGACCTTCAGTGGCCATTCTGTCACCAAGAACCCCCCTTGACGTTGCTACAGATGTCTAGCCTTATCTAGGAGATCCCTGACTAGGAACCCTTGTCCCTGTCTTGACCAGAAGGCTACATTTGCTGTCCTACTCGGACCCAAGTGTAACACCCTACCTGCACTTTGAGCAGGTAGCTTGTCCTTGTAACAAACCTCTTGTCCCAGCAACTGTCATCACCTGAAATCCACCTGATGTTGCAACAGACATCTTGTCACTGTCTAGGAAGAACCTAGACTTGTGCCTTGAACTTTGACCCAGCTCCTTGTCTTTCAAAGGCAACACTTGCTGCCTTACCCAGGCCCAAGTGTAACAAAAGAACTAGCTTCATTCCTAGGGCTGCCTTTGTCACAGGCCCTTTCCCACCATTTCTAACCCAGCATCTCCATGGGCTAACCCATACCAGCCCTCCCCTCATCCACCCAGAAACCCAATACCCACCTCACCAGCTACACCCAGACCACTCCCACCAAACCCACCCATGGCTCCCTCAGCTAAAGAACTTCACCTTGGAACCCCAAAGGACTATGATGGCAAGGAAGCAACCTTCCAAGCCTGGATTAGATCTGTTGAACTCTACCTCCTTGTCAACAAGGAGATCTATGATACCAATCAGAAAAAGATTGCCTTTGCACTTTTGTTCATGAAGAAGAGATCTGCCCTAGGATGGGCAACCATTTTCACCTCTAATGCCATTGACAACAAAAAGTTCAGGATCTTTGCTAACTTAAAGGTCTTCCTCACCAAAGCTTTCCTGACCACTGATCTCAAGGCAAAAGCCCTTGCCCACCTCCAGTCCATTGCCCAAACCAAGGATGAAATCTTCCCCTATATTAACAAAGTCAAAATCACTGCTCACCTCAGTGGAATAGTTGACCAGACCATCCTCATCTCCCTCTTTGCCAAGGGACTCAACCCAGCACTCATGTGTTATATTTACTCTATGAACTCTGTATCCACCACCATTGACAAATGGTACACTAAGGCAGAAAGGTTCCAAGCCCAATGAAATCAGTCCAACCAGGTTGTGTCTTGATGAACCAAAGACCACAAAACTCCCTCTCCTTCTGTATGCCCTTACCTCCTCTCCACCCCCACTGGAAAGACCAAGGACCCAAACACTATGGACATGGATGCCATACACATCAGAAAGCTCACTTCAGAGGAATAAAAGATTTGCATTGAAAAGGGTCTTTGCTTCCACTGCCAAAAGGCAGGATATAACAGTACCAACTGTCCTATCTTCACCTCCATTCCAAAACCAAAAGTCCAACACATCAACAAGAAAAAAGAACCCCCACCTCCAGGAAATAGATGATGATGACAATGAAGGAGTAGCTAGGGTCACTTTCTCTTCTGAAGACCAGGATTTTTGAAATGGGAACTTTGTTCAATGCAAAGTTCCCCCTCTTTGGTGTATGTGCCTGTAATAGTATCTTGCACTCCAAAGGCAATGAGAATTGCTCTACAACTCATCACTCCTTCCCACATGTTGAAAGTTGTTGACACTCATACCCTGATTGACAGTGGCATAGACATCTTTTGCATTGACTGGCAGTTTGTCAGAAAATACTCCCTTCCCACCATGAAACTTGATATCCCCATCAAAGTATGAAATGACAATCAAACCTCAAACAAAAAAGGAGAAATTCACTTCATTTGTACCCTCTTTACCAACATAGAAGGCATTGCACAGAAATATCTCTTCTACATCATGTCTTGTAGGAGAGAAAATGTTATCCTCAGACTCCCCTGGCTCCAAAACACCAATCCCACCATTGATTGGTCTCATCAAACCATTTCCATCTTGGAAACCTGTGATCAGTCCAAGGATCTCTACTCAATACATGCCACTGATACCAAATGCCACAATACCTACTTCCGAAAACTCCTACCCCAAATCCCCAGGTATGTTAATGTGGATGCTGTAACTAACCAACACCTTTATGAGTTTCTGCACCATGAGATTGAGGACCAATTCATTGAGCCCTCCACCAGATCATTTGAGGGGACTCCTACTTTGTCCTGGGATCCCTGGTGGTGGCCAGACTTACCATCACTATGGAACTTGCTGCTGCTGTAGAAAAGGCAAAACCCCCTATTATCTTCTCTAAAGAGTTCTCTGAATTTGCAAAAGTCTTCTCCAAGGAAGCCACTGACCATATTTCCTCATCCTAATCTTACAACCACAAAATTAACCTTGATGAGACCTTCATTCCAAAGATCAGGAAGATCTACCTATTGTCTCCAGATGAAAAGAAGGCCATAGAAGATTTTCTTGAAGAAAACCTAGCCTTCAGAAAGATCTGCCCCTCCAACTCTCTCCAAGCCTCCCCTTTTTTCTTCATCAAAAAAAAGGATGGGAAACTCTGTCCCTGCCAAGGTTACTGCTACCTGAATAAGCATATCATCCAAGACACCTACCCTCTTCCTCTCATCTCTGATCTTGTCAACAAACTCAAGGATGCAAAACACTTCACCAAATTTGACATCTGATGGGGATACAACAATGTCCACATCAAGGATGGGCATCAATGGAAGGCAGCCTTCATTACCAACAAAAGACTATTCAAACCAACTGTTATGTTCTTTGGTCTCAACAACTCCCTCACCACATTCCAACATTTCATGAATGATTCCTTCCAAGATATGATCACTGAAGGATGGCTCATCATCTACATGGACAATCTCCTCATATTCTCTCCCAATGAAACCACCCATGTTCAAAGAACTTGTCAGGTGCTGCAGTGGATGAAGGAATTAGACCTCCACCTGAATTTGAAGAAATGCCAGTTTGCCTTCTTGAAGGTGGAATACCTTGGCATGATAGTCAAACCCAGGCAACTTGCCATGGATCCAGTCAAACCTGATGGAATTGCCAGCTGGTCCACTCCCACTAAAGTCAAAGATGTACAATCCTTCTTAGGCTTTGTCAACTTCTACTGTTGCTTCATCCTGGACTATTCCACTATAGCTCACCCTCTCCTTAACCTCACCAAGAAAGACCACTGTTGGAACTGGACAGCTGAAACACAAGCATCCTTTGACAACTTAAAACAACTGCTCCTATCAAAACCTATTCTTCAACTCCCTGATTTCACCAAACCATTTGCTATTGCCACCAATATTGAGATGCAATGATCTCGATGGCGCAGGGGCAAGAGGGATTTGAGAGTCTGGTGGGAGACTCACCAAACTATAGAGTGATCGGTTGATAATCAAGAGTAAAGGTGGAAGAGTTGAGTATTGAACTCAAGTATCAAGCAAGTGATAGAACAGAGAATGTAAAACTATTATTGAGACAGGCTGTAGGCCTGTCCTTATATACTGAACCACATAGGGTTCAAGAGGAGCTCGAACTCTATCAAGAGATAAGAGCTATAACCGCCATAGGCTAGTTATCTATAGAGCACTAAATATAGTGTTCTAAATATGCTATCAACTGTGTGACTCATTCTTGCTTACTTCACCACTATTCTATACTCTTCTCTTGTCTTCTCTTTCACTTCATCCTTCACTATGAGCTGGCCCTAAACACTAGGAGTATAGTATATAAGGGAGCCTTAGACAGGTACCTTTCTC
>JBBPNM010000276.1:0-11865 GCA_038090895.1 Boletus bicoloroides
AAACTTTAGCTTCTCTGGGACGACCCTCGAGGTGGGGTATGTATATACACAGACATGTACGGGAGGGGTCACTGGTCCCGTTCGGGACCTCGGTCGACCTCATACCCATCGGTTGGCGCATTTCAATAGGGCGACCTGAGGAGTCAGGTGAAGATACACTCTAACCTCTCCGGGACGATCGATGACATGAAGTGTGGGACGCAGCATTCCGAGTTTGGGACGTGACGTTCTCCGTGAGCGCGTCGCTGTGTGTAACGGAGAGATACGAACGCGACATGGTGACATTTCGCACACACGTTCTCGCATTCCCGAGGTAAGTGACGGTCTTTGCCTCGCTTGGTAACGGTCAGCGACCGTTCGTAAACAGGATCAAGACTTACGATGCTACTCTTTTTTTAATACAATGCGCCACAACGCTTATGGACAATGATAAATAAACGTTTTGGACTTCCCATGCGGTTCATGCGGTAGCGGCACACGGGCCGATCAGAAAACGTCATCCATACAACCAAATTGAAGACTTGTCCTTCTAGTCCCTATCGCGTACACACCTCGCGGGAGCAGAGGACAGATTGGCCGGTTGCAAGGAAGCCGACACATTGCCCCCGATCAATGTACCACGGCGTCCGCCAGTGTGTAGATTAAAATGAATCCTTGTACTGGTTCCGATAACCATGGGCGGGCAGTAACGCAATCAGGTAAAAGCCGCCAACAGTTCCATGTGCTTCATATCTTGAGTCGTCCGAGTCGAGAGTGGATCCACTCTACGACCACCAGGCTCCGCGTCCGTTATGGCCATGCAAGGACTTTTTGTCTCGAGCCTTGTGCGTGCAGCAGTTTAGTAACGTTGGCCAACGACTATGATTCATGGAGTATTCCATCCTCTATCGCGTAAACGGCCTCGCGGGACTTGACGATGGATTCGCCGGTGTCGGCCCACGCCCAAGTAATGCCGCCGATATATCGATTCAGTGTCGTGCCCTCGCTCTATGTACTGGCAACCCGTCTCGGAACCAGTTGAGATATCCAAGGCTAAGCCCGCCGTCCCAAGTGTCACATGGGGCGATATGAAACTTTATCCTCGTCCTCGAGATGGATTTAGACCCACTCTATCCATCTGTGCCGACAATATTGTGCTCGTTACGGCGTTCGAAGGACTTCGTCTTATCTTATCTTGACCCTTGTGAGTATGGCGGTTCTTTGCGGCTAGCAACCACAAAAGTTTAGGTATTGTCGGCATGGGCTCGATACTACCTCCAATCGGACAAGGAGAGGGCTGGAAGGAAGGGGTATTCACCGATAAGCGGATGCGAATAGGGGCACGTCAATCCTACCGCAGATGATGACGACGTCATCCAGAGTGCTTCGAGAACCCGCGCCCGTTCCGAGAATTATTCGTATTAGGAGGTCTCGGTTAACTATTCGGTTCGACGACGCTCCGTCTGGTTAGGAACTGCGGCATGGTCGAGAAAGAGATAGTTCAGCGAGAACCAGAACCAGAGTTGCCATGTCGACAAAGTACCTATGGATGTGGGTGATGAGGTACATGTTGTATCGTAGCATTCCCAGCCTCTGCGATAGAGGAAGGAAAGACGTGATGAATGTTTCCGTTTTCAGTTACTCCTGTCAAGGGTGACAACCATGGCCATACTATTGGATCAGATGCATGAACCTGAGAGAACACGGGTCGCAGCGTGTCAAGGTCGACTTTGGACGTCGAAAATGCTACTTGGTCCCGAATTCCTCGGTATCAAATGATGCATCCGTGCGTCCCGGTACTGTCGGTGCTTATCGAACGTGCATGGCGAGATTGAGTCCTTATCACTGATATCGCGCCCAGGTCAATATTTTGGGATCCGAGGTTGGCAACTTGTTGTTTGTGACGTAGTACCCAGCAACCAATGGAAATGGAGAGACTGGAGCGACTGGCCAGGAACAGAGAATCGCCGTGAGAGGTTTGCCAACCTAACATCCCTTTCGAGGAGGCGTCTACGGAATCGCACGGGTACGGGTAATTCGGCAGTTGTTAATAGAAGGGTCTTGAGGGTACGGGTAAGGTCGACTTTGAACGTTGAAAGCGCCTCCGATTTGTCCCGAATTTTGTCGCATTAGACGCTGCTTCCCGGTACTATCAGGGTATTCATCAAACGTGCGTGACGAGGTTGAATTCTTATGGATATCACTGACATCATGCGCAAATGCAACATGGCCGTGAGATGTTTCAACCTGGCTTCCCTTTCGAGGGTACTCAGAGGATGGATGGTCATCGGCAGCGGCAGCAGATCAGTGTGAGATCCAGTAATACGAGGTGCGTCGACATATCTGTATGAATCGTCAAAGACTGCGTGTCGGCCGGATTCTGACAAGCTTAATCTTGATATATACTACTACTTGCTCACTAGGTGTCCCTCAGTATGGTTGGTCATATATTCTCTTCGCCGCACTGTGTCATCCGTGATGAACTTCTCAGCTGATGGAACCAAACCATACCTTTCCTACGTTGTCTCACCAGCCCGACTGTGATCGTTCCAATGCTTACTTGTTTGCCGTTCTTTGTCAAGCACGGTCTAACTTGAAGCGAACTTTCCTTCTCATGCATGGTAGGTTGGCTACCGCGTAAATCCTTCATGATTTTCTAGAGATTGATAATATTTTTATGCTGAATATCAACGGGCGGTCCAAAGACTCATCGCTTTGGCACCAAGGGTATTTATAGATGAACCACGCCTCGCGCGTAACTTATAGTGCTGCGTATGTTCAAGTGTTCAACCCTCCGCAGCAAGCAATATCGACTCTCCAGCGCAACGAAAATGATGACCCTAGCTACAGACCACCCCGTAGTCATCCGAATACCCATCAATTCTGTGTTTTGGCGATCGGTCAAACCCGGGCTAGTTGACGAGATCATCACATCTTGTACCAGGATCTCTCTCGTGGGATTCTTACCAGCCACAAGGAAGATGACAAAAAACATCATTAGAATCACGGGTACTGGAATCTGACTGAGACTAGAGCTGTTGGTAAAGCAAGATACCCGTGTAATCGGTCGATTAGCCGATGCGATGGGGCTTTATGCGGTGAACGTCTTTATGCGTCGCTACGGGAGTGCCTGCAGCGCAGTCGACACATCAAGTCACATAACTGTGTGCAATATACAAAGCTATGGGGCCTGTGCAACACTGGATAGTGGAGTATTTCCTAACCTTTGCAACCAACTCGAACGGCGGTGAGCACAGCTACACTCGAAATGTCATAGTCATAATTCTACCTCGACTTTGGTATGGTCTCCCTATCTCGACCGTTGCTATTGTTTCGAATCTTGATGAAAGGGGACATCACTGGTCCGTATGGAGTCGGGTTTCATCTTGATCTCCTCCACTTGGAATGGCCGGCTGCCTACATCCTCAGCACCCCCGGAATTCATACAAGGTCACCGGGGGGGCTCAGCCTCTCCAACAACAGGTATAAAAGCTGGCTTTGCAAGCCCCCTCTTCTCCAGTTCAACAAGCTACTCCAACTTCCAGTTAACAAACATGTCTCTCCTCTCTACTCTTGCTCTCGCAGCATTTGTCACTGCGGCTCAGGCCCAGTCTCTGACCGTCCTCAACAAGTGTACCGAGTCCGTCTTCCTATACACCCAGACGAGTTTCGGAACCATCCAGAACAACGTGAACGTTGCTGCCGGTGCCAGTGCCAACTTGGGCATTAGTTCCAACTGGGACGGTGCCGTCAACGTCGGTGAGCCATCTGTCTCTCTCACCGACCCTTGGGGCTCTGCTCATGTTCGTAGGTACCGGATGTGACAGCACGGGTTCTTGCACCACCGGTGGACCCACCTGGGACGGCGTGACCCCGTTCAGCAGGGCTGAATTCAACTTTGTAAGATTCTAGCCTGAGCCAACTTATTTCATCCCGTCCAACACCTTTCTTCCTCTAGTACGCCATCCCCGGATCAGTGACGTACGACATCTCGCTCATCTACGGCTACAACGTGGGGATGGAGATCTCCTCAAGCGACACTAGCTGTGACGCGTTTGCTTGCACCATCTCTTCCGGCTGCGTCAGTAAACCTTGCCTCGAGGATTTCTTGAGTGCACTGACACAGATGTACTTAGCCTGTCCCTGGCCCGAGTGGCTCGTGCTTCTCTCCCTGCTGTTCTTCCTCCTCTGCATGCAGTGGTGGTGCTCTCCCTGCGGGGGGTGGAGGTTGCGTGAACAACGCCGGCCCTGGTCCTAACAGCGCGTTCTACTACAACACGTGCTACAATGCGTATGCCTTCCCTGACAACGATGGCGCCAGTAAGTCATGTCTCTAGTTGGTTTGAGTATGGGTATTCATGGACGTCTCTCCTTGCCCGCCCACAGACGGATACACGCCTGCTGATCTTGTTGACTACACTTGCCCCAACACTGACTTCACCTTGACGCTCTGCCCTGGTGTCACGTCGAACTACCGCTGAGCTCGGCGCTCACTCGTTCACGCCCGTCAGTGAGGTAGCGGCCACGAGCTATTTTGCACTCGCAGGAAAAAAGTATGGCTCCCTTTCAATTGTTCTCGTGTCGTTGTTGCCTTGTGTAGACCATAGACCACTATTTTTGTGTCATTTTCAGACTCTGTCTAGAATTCTTTGTGCCGCCCAGCCCTCAAGGGAGCGTACCTCGCTGCTTGTTCAAGTCGAAGTTCAAAGGAGGTATTCAGGACCAGCATATTCGTGATGTGATGGAGCCGAACGAGCGAGCCGTATCATATAGTACAGATCTCTGCCTACGTGAGTGGTGCGAGGCTGGTCCTTGTCCGCAAGCAACATCACACCGTGGCTGTCATCAAACGCAATGACCCAGAGTATGCCGCGGCCGATTCGGACGTGACTTTCACGGTCAGCAACTTTCATAGGTTGGGTGCGTTGAAAAAAAAAAAGGAAGCGACGGGATCAAGACCTACGATGTTCAAGTTACCGTAATATAATGCGCCACAACGGATGTAGTATGGATGACGTTTGCTGGCGGCATCTGCCATCCACCGCATGAACCACATGGGAATTGAATACGTTCATTACAGTAATCATTGTCCGTGACTAAATTGAAGACTTGTCCTTCTAGTCTCTATCGCGTACGCAGGGAGCAGAGGATAGATTGGCTGGTTGCAAGGAAGCCGACGCATAGCCCCTGCCGATCAAAAGTATTCGTTGGATGAATCCTTGTGCAAAGTTGTACTGGCTCCGATCACCTTGGACGGGCACCAATAACGCAATCAGGTAAGGGCCGCCGACTGTTCCATTTGCTTTATATCCCGAGTCGTCCGAGTCGAGAATTGAATCCACTTTATTCATACAGGGTGACCAATGGCGGGTTCCGTGTTCGTCATGGCCATGCAAAGACTTTTTGTCTCGATCCTCGTGCGTGCTGTAGTTCAGTAAATGTCGACTAGCGACTATGATTCATAGGGGCATTCTAGTCCTCTATCACGTAAACGGCCTCGCGGGAACAAGACGATAGATTCGCCGGTGTGAACAAGCCACGACCCATGCCCGAGTATTAATTCCGCCGATGAATTCGGTATCGTGCCCTTGTACTACTGGCAACTGCCTCGGGGCTAGTTGAGATATCCGAGGTTAGGCCCGCCCCCCCCAAGTGCCACATGGGGCGATATGGATATGAAACTCTGTGCTCGGATCCACTCTATCCATTCTATGTCAACAGTGTTGTGTTCTTTACGGCTTTGGAAGGACTTCCTCTTATCTTATCTTCGGCCTTGTAGATACCGCGGTTCTTTTCGGTCGGGTGATACTTATAATTGTTAATCAACGAATCCCGTTCGTCGAAGTGGCTGACGACCACGAAAAGTTTAGGTATGACTGTCGTCATGGGTTCCATACTACCTCCAATTAGACCAGGAGAGGGCTGGTCTAATTGGAAGTAGTTATCAGCAAGGACAAAAAAAAATACTGCTTTACGGTGGACAGGAAGGTAAAGAAGGGCGTCACGAAACATGCTGGCCATTAATGCCGGGGAAATAAACCGGACAGCGCCGCAACAACTTCTTGACTCGGAAGTTGTTGTGTGATAAGTAGTAACCCGTACTTGGAAAGCGTGGAACAAACAAAAACAGCTTACCAGCCCAACAGCTGCTATGGGCCAATTCGAACCCGCCCATCCACGTACTTCAACATCCGCACAATTCAGTGTGCGAACCGGAAATCAAGCCTCCTGTTTCCAATGTCTTTTGTCGTTTCCAGATAATGAGCTTTCTCCTACCATCGAATCAGCCATATCTCTACAAGCATTACTATAACTCTGCGAGGACCTACTTCAGGTGTCATCGCATTCCATATCTTAGCACGCTGACGGTTTCGCCAGATGTAGTACAGCTTTGTTCCTGGATATAATACAAGCAGGTTGACGCAACAGATGATGATGAGAATTCTGTTTCCTCGTTCATCTGTGGGAAAGACAAATATGAGAACCTCTCGCTACAGATAATGAGAAGAGGGTAATCGCACATCTGGGTGCATCGCTGGCCACGTACATTTGAGCTGCAATAATGCTACTTGCTTGCACGAACCTATATTTTGTCGTGTTCAATAAGTCTAATAGTGAGCGGACGGGGAAGAACCGTTGACTCACATATTGTACAAGGAAGCGTTGACGGTGCGGCTGGCTACAGCACCAGAGTTTCGAGAGCACCATCCGGCCTATTAGTTATATCAGGTTTCTTCCTAAGCCCCATTGATCGCAGTGCTTACTTGGATTGCGTGGGTAAAACTACAGGAGAGCAATCAGCGCTTTCAGCTACCGCACCATATGACGAGAATGACATACGGGTATGAGAGGAGTCCGGTGAGTACCCCCTACGAAACTGTCAGTAATTTTTGCAGAGAAGGTCAGGAATGCCTACGAAGAACAGCCAGGGATTTGGACTTGATGGTAGCACATACAATGCCACCAGGAATGGAAGTGTCCACAAGTCCTCCATCATCGCCACCACTGTACGTTCGCCAACTGATTCAGATACAAGAGTGATGATGAACATGGTAATAATCCCCAACGCTTGTGACGGTATCGTCAATAGGTTGGTTTGGAATGTGCTAAACCTGAACTGGGGTTTCAGCGAGTGATTGACACGCAGCCTTGATCATTATATACCCAGCATTCCGGAGCAAGAGCGTAAGGTAAGTCGAGGGTGGGGTGTTTGGTATAGCAAACATAAGGCCACTATGCACCGACCACGTCAGTTAAGGGCCGTAGCGTGAACCACTCATGCTCACAGAATATACACTGGCCACAGGTCGTAATCACACATTGCAGTCCAAAGTCTTCTTAGTGTCAGTCCCTCTCGGTTGTGCATGTCACCCTAAAGTAAGTTAGCGTAGACCACTTTAAATCCATACTGTTGTTACCTTGGTCGGGTCATCGCGAAGGACCTTGTTGACTATGATAACCTCCTCTCGTTCGGTGAACCATCCCTTTGGTCGAAACCATGTCTTTGTCTGCGTGGGAGATGGTGGCATATTGAAAAAAGAGGCCAAGCCTATGGCAAGCGTTACTAAGCCTCTGTCGGCGACATGATTAGGCAAAGCAACACTTATGGATGAATCGATCTGCTCACTCTATGAAGAACAACCACCTAACATCATGTAAATAATTGATCCGTCACATTGTAGAGAAGTAACTGACCGCCATCCAGCTTTGCCGGCCACACCATCGAGGTGCAGAATACCGTAAGCCAAGAAGCTAGCAACGATAGCACAGAAATACATGGACATCCAAAAGCCAGCCAAGCGCATGGGAAGTTCAGTCTTCGTGTAGAAGTCTAGTGAACATTAATAAAGAGGACGATGACGATAAAAAATAAGAGGGACGGACAGGACATGTATAACACCAGGTCAGGTATGTAGCTAGGAAGCACAATATTAGTTAAATCTTCTAAACAAAGCTGATGATGATATCATACCCTCCTTGAAGCAGTCTGTGGGATCTAGAGTCAGGGTATTGTAAGAAATTACAAGAATGAGCCGTCGCACCCAAGCAATGCACGGCAGATAAGGAAAGATGTTCTTCCAGTAAGCCAAAACTGGCAAAATGTGACGATGCCTACGGCTTCCTCAGCATGACTTCATACCGTTAACAAGCAACTCACTCCACAGGCAAATTTGCGTCGGTATCCAGCGGTCGGGACCAACCTGTTGACATCAACCTCGATACATTGGATTATTTGGAATGACGCACACGTTTCGAAACCAGCTGAGATGGCAACTCGGCGCACAGGAAGGAAAGTCGAAAAACAGTGTTCCCAAGGTTGAAGTCTAGAATTAAACAGTCCTTATCATCCACTGGGCGCGTGAGGTGATGTAGATGAGTCATTACCATCTGTAGTCAAACCCAAATCAGAGAGAAAGTTAGCGGAATTTGCCTGGTTTATGTCGCTACGATCTAGATTGAGCGCCGAAAACCCAATGGCGGCCATGAGCATGATTTTCCAGTCGATCTTACGCAAGAGTGCCTGATAGAGAATTCAGCTGGCGGAGGAGTGTGATGGAGTAATAACTCACTCTCTCTTCTCGGTACGTCCACCTTGCTGAGGGATCGAAACGACGGAGATTCTCGTACTCTTTCTTTGGCCGATAGTAAGGAGCAAGGTTAGGGTCATCAAACACAGAGCGCCTTGTAGCAATGGCATCAGGGTCAGGGAGACCTTTAGTTCGTCTGCCAAAAAGAGCCCCCGTCCAAGTGAAACTTTCGTCATCTTCGTCCACGAGGTCTGAACCAGCTGGGCCATCGTGAGTTGACGAGACCTCCTTGATATCAAATGCTTGATCATCCATGGAAGCTGGATCAGATACACCAGGTGAAGCTCCGAGTATAGTATCTCCGGTGATGGGGTTGGTGTTGTGAACACGGGATATGATAAGGGACAGCGGTCTGAAGAGTCGTGTATAAGTACTGCCGGACTGGGCGCTGAGCATAACGCCATGGTCTCCATCGAATCAAGTGGTCAATCGGCATCTCGAGGAGTGACTAGTCACGCACGATCCAAGGGCGATGGCATAATGGCCGACATCATCTCCGCCCCGTATTGCAAAAGCCCTTTGCCGCGAGCTACAAGTGCAACAAGCACTAAGTCCGAGGAAACGACCAACAACCAACCGTATGGCGCTGAGCTCACCTCCTACCTATGTAACTCCATTTGTAGTTCGAAACAGATAACTTAATTGCACAGACCAGGATTGGACAATCTCGGGCGCGATGAAATCGAGGCGGAAGGATACCCCAACTCAGTTGCCATCAGTTGCGAATTGTTTCGGCATTCCGTCCAGCAATGCCACAGGCCATACGTGGAAAGTATCCGAGCCTCATTGTACGATCAGAGTGATCCTTGTTATCCGGGTTTGATGATCTAAGTTTGGTAAGTTTTACTAGTCTCCCGCAGTGGTAGCCTCCGACTCATCTCGGACTCAGTACGCAGAGTGATCAAGCATCATGAATCTAGGTGACTGTCCTACGCGTATCAATCTATCACGTACGATGCAAACGAGTGACGGTTACTCGTTCGCATCCGAGTCGTGGGTGATACATTTCTCCTTGATAAGTAATGTTCCATCTTAAAGTTCACGCTCGCGACGACCACGCGCTAAGTGGATTTTGCAAGTCTTTTTTTCTCATCCACAACTCGTGACTCCCTGGTGTGCTTCGATATCTCTCATACACTATGTTCTCACGAAATCGGGCTGCGTGTCGTGTGTATTCAGCGACACCTTGAGTATTCTTGTATCCTGGCCATATATTAACCATGTAAGAGTCGATTGTCATGTGGCCAGGCTCAAATCCCCTCAGTTTGCATTCCACAGAAACTGAGTTTGACTCGCGCAAGTGACTTACTCCGACATGTCCATCCAGCACTACCACCACGGACGGTTCCGTGTCGCAGGAGGTGTTATTCCGAATGCTGTAACTGCTTATTGCACATACGGAGATCCCAAGAATCCCTGTATAGTCTTCCCCACTTGCTACGGTGGAAAGCTTGACAGTGCGTAGGTTAATTACCATGTATGCATGAACGGTGCAGGGACGATTGAATGAGGTAATGGTCTTCTAGGTCAAGAGTACCTTGTTGGAGAAGGAAAGGTAATGCAGATAAGATTTTCGCACACCCTCTTCCATGCTTATCCACGTTGCAGGTTTTAGACCCACAAGAGTATTACATCGTTACTTTTGCACTCTTTTCGAACGGTGAAGTGCGCTGGGATTCCCTGACCTCTTTTCTTCGCTGATGCTAGATCGCGGACCAGTCTTCTTCGCCTTCCAATACTGTGAGCTACAAAGCGCTCGATATTTTGTGCATGCGCTCAGCAAGTCTATACAGCCAGCTCCATACAACGGGCCATACTTTCCAGCCGTGTCTTATGAGGACAACATGTAAGCATCTATTGGATCATGGAACAATATTGACTAGTATTCATAGTCGTGCCCAGTACACTGTGTTGACCCAGAAGCTTGGGATCCAGAAGGTCTTCTGCATCATCGGGTTCTCAATGGGTGGACAACAGGTTCGGCCCTTTAACATTTAATTCGGAACACTCACTCATACCGCTGATAGGCATACTATTGGCCGGTCATGTACCCCGATTTTGTAGAAAGGTTAATCCTTAAATCCATCACTAACAATCGTTCAAGTTGTTCTGACTTTTCTCTCCGGCAAGATTTGTTGCCATCTGCGGATCTGCGCGGACGAGTCCTCACAATAAAGCGTATGTTGCAGCTGCCCACCATTCTGTCATATTACGACCATATTTTCAGTTTCCTTGAGGGCCCCAAGGCAGCGTTGACAGCTTCTAAGGACTTTGACAATGGGCACTATAAGACCACGCCCCAACATGGGATTCGTGCCTTTGGTCGCGCATATAGTGCATGGGCCTACAGTCAAGAGGTCAGTATATATTCCAATTTCTGTGGTTTGTCGCATGCACTCATCGCCCCAAAGTGGTTCCGCAAGAAGCTTTACTTGTACGATGGAACGTGAGTAGTTTATTTATTTATTCAAATTGTTACCCTAAATCCAGTCATCTGTTTGTACAGATACTCCGACCTTCAAGCATTCCTGCGCGAAGACTGGGAAGCGGGATTCTTGAATGCCTGGGACGCGAACGATCTCCTTACTTTGCTGCACACATGGCAAGTTGCCGACATTTCCGCGATCCGTGATAACGGAGACCTCGGAAAGACTCTCAGCGCAATTAAAGCCAAGGGACTAATCATGCCGTGCAAGACAGATCTTTATTTCCCTGTAAGTAGCTGCAAGACACGGATGCTTCTGCTCTACTGAGGTCATATTCATTCAAACAGCCGGAAGATAGTGAAAACGAGATGCAGTACCTGAAGAATGCAAAGCTCGTCGTCATTCCCTCCATCTGGGGGCACATGGGTGATGTTTTCCCTTTTCTGTCTCTTTCCACTTTTGATTGTTGAACATGCTACCATTGCAGCTGGAGGTGGTGCCAACACTGAGGACGATAAGTTCCTCCAATCGGAAGTCAAGAAGTTCCTGGAGGAGGTTTAGAAATATATCTGCACGTAGATATATTTGATCGACCTTCATCCGGGAGATCAGCAATAGCCTGAGGGCTGCGTTTATCTTCCATGCCCTGATCCCACACCGAAATATAGTTTCTCTGGGTATTCACAACAAAACATCGACCAGCGCGGGGCCCGAAACCCGGTTACCTTGTCCACAGACAAGGATTGTGGGCTCAAGGATATAAAACGAGATCTGAAAGGTGTGAGTGGTCGCAAGAGCCTCCATCCCACCTTTGGAGACGCGGGCTGCGTAACAAGGTTTGCATGGCAGAACGCACCGGCAACCTTCAATAC
>JBBPNM010000277.1:0-11858 GCA_038090895.1 Boletus bicoloroides
CAATGGCTGCAGCAGCCAATGCAGCAGGAACCAGAGGGGATCCTATCAATGTATGCCCTAGCTCACAACAATCCTGCACCTCACCCTCCTACCCCAGGACCAGTTCATGGTCCCAATCTCCCTTGTTTTCAATGCCAATCAAGGGACCACATCAGGAAGAACTGTCCTGACTACCATTGCCCTTACTGCAACAGGACAGCCCCTGGTCACAACCAATCAGTCTGTCCAGAGTGAGAGTGTGGGCTATGCTGAGAGAAGGGACACATTGTTGCCAACTGCCCCTTTGACAATAACTGGGATGATAACAACATCATCGAGAATGAGGGACATGCTAGGAACTGAGTTGGTGACTCAGGGTAACAAAGGGGGTAGTGTTATGATTTTTCTTTCTTTCCTTTCTTCTCCTTATGGACTTACCATTTCTCCTTCTATGTATGGATATAACATCACATGGTCACCTATGTGACTTATTTTGACTTGTCTTATCTCTAACTCATTATGACACAGATGCTATTCCACTTCTAGGCAGCTCTCTCTTGGAGCCATGCCTCATGTCCCCACTCATCCATTTATGGACACCTTAGCCTTAGTACTGCTTGCATAGCATGGTCTGTGCACAGATCTCTACAGTATATAAAAACCTTCTTCTGTACTTCTATTCCCTAGCTAGTTCTATGCAATCCAGTGTATTTTCTAGTCCATCCACTTGCCTGAGTGTGAACTTAGGAAGTGAGACCAGCCTTCATCTCTCAGAGTCATTACACTACTCCTGAGTGTGTACTTCAAGACTAGGATTTATGCCCCAAGCATAACAACCTGCTCATAGTCACTGTCTTCCTTGTTTTCCTGGACTTCTTGATCAACTGTTGTCCAAGTCAGATCCATCCAGGTCAAACTCTTCCTCTTGATGCTGCTGGACAGGACAGTACATCATAACAGCAGAATAATCAGAGATTAGAGTGATGAGGATGAGAGGTGGAAAATCTAAGCAATTAGCTGTGGAGAGCTGCTAATGAATCAATAGCTCACTAAATGCCACATTTAACATTCTTAGTTGTGGCAATGTCTGAAACAACCAACTAGTGGAATCAAAATCCACCAAAGTCAGATGAAGTATCTACTACTTTAAAACTTGATATAAAAGCTATGTGTTACATGAGACATACAAAGATAGTCTCTTTACTAGACAGACAGCTGTAGGTGATGCTCACTAAGAGACTAATGTCTACAGTGCAATTGTTCCAGAGAGTTTAGATATAGAGTAAGGTGACAGGCCTTCTAGGAAGAAGCAAGGACTCCTTCAGAGAGTGGATTAGTGAATGGGCAAAGAGGGTCCTCCATAAACTGCGGATGTCTAAGATGGGGAAAGATGTTTGAATGGATAGTTATCCATGAGGTGCCCTGGTGCAGAACAAACTGAACAGTTTCAATGGGGGTGGAAACAAGAGCCATGTCCTCAGTTGTGACAGTAGTCATATTGGACAGATATATACTGGTGAGCTGCATGACCAGGGGCTGTGATGTGATATGTGGGACAGCGGTATTCAGAACAGTTCTTGCAATAATGACTGTTACAAAAGTATTGAAAACATATGGTCAAAGAAGAGGCAGGAGAGATGCAGACCTGCTCAAGTCAAGGAAGAACTTGAGTAGGAGAGGATAAAACTTTTGTACCATTGGAAAGACAGATAGTTTGTGCTCTGTCAGCAGGGATAGGAATAGTGGGCTCAGTCGTCAAGAAGGGCAGAGGAATCTACTGCAATGGAGGTCTTGGAGAGTGGAGGGGAGGAGATACAAGCAGTGAGGGATGGAGGGAGAACAGAAACAGAAGAGGGAGAATCAAGAGTACAAGATTGAGAAAGTAAGAATTGATCAACATGTTTGATGTATGCATCACACTGGTTCTGAGGAAGAGAGAGGTAAATATGGCAAAAAATGGGGTAAATAATACATGGCTCAAGGTTTTCTATGAAAGTGCCAAACCTGTGGGCATGAAGGATAGAAAGAATGTGAGTAGGGAGGGCATTGAGGGCAAAGTGAAGGGGAATATCTTCATTATTGATGAATTGAAGACATTGAGTGCAAGAGATCCCATGGAATGATTGGATAAATTCATGGGTGATGTGGTCATCTTTGAAGAGTATGTCATTCTCAATGGAAAGAAGTATAGTTGGAGAATTGAGGACTGCAGTGTAGAGAAGGTGAACAGTGTGAGTAGGAAGGAAAGTGGCATAGACATGGTGTGAATGTAGTGGAGAGGTGGATCTGGACTGGGAGAAGGGTCCAATGGTAGAGGATAGGAAGGACATATTAATGAAGAGAATGGATAGTTTCATTTGTGAGATACTCACAAAGAGACCATTGAGCAAAGGACACTATTGACTCACAAATAATGTCATTGTTTATATTTCTTGAGAAGAGAGGTGAAGCATTAGAGATTAGATTCAGGTTCCCAGGTGTTTTCAGTGAAGAAGTAACCTTTCCACATGATCAGGTACAGCTGTTAGGACTTTGGACCTTTGTGTAAGAGAATTACTTCCACTTCATACTCTTCTTTGTTATTAATGATGTCCAGTGGGGGATTTATAAAGGCAGGACCATGTGTCTCTGTGGAGCAATAAGAAGATAGAAGCAAGGCATGGAAAATATTGTGGATCTTCTATGTCTTGGGAAGTCAGAGTTGATATGTAAGGGGAGATAGGATGTGAGTAATTTTGAAAGGACCATGGTGTTTGGGCACAAGTTTCCTGGATGGGTAGTGGAGACAAAGATGAGTTGCTTCAAGCCACATCTTATCTCCAACTTTCCAGGGGGTAAATTGTTATGTGGTCCAAGAGGCCATGATCTTCCAAGTTGATTCATGGATAGCCATGGCTTCGTTTCTGGCTTCATCAAGAATTGAGAGGCAATTTTCGAGAGTGGGGAGGAAGGTCTTGCCAAGGGGGGGGGTAGGATCTGGGTTCATAACCATAAAGGAGAGAGAACAGGGATTTCTTAGTGGAGCTATATGGGGCAGAGTTATGGTGGAATTCAGCAGTAGACAGGACTTAGGACCACAAGGATGGATTGTTGGTGCAAAAGATCCAGAGATATGTTTCAAGTTCTTGATTTATTCATTCCATTTGTCTATCAATTTGAGAATAATAAGTGGTGGAAAGCTGGACATTGTACTTGAGAAGGCAGGTGAGTTCTTGAGCGAAGGCAGAAATGAACTGTGAGCCACAATCAGAGATGAGAGTGTCATGTAACCTGAAATGTTTGAAGACATTGTCAAGAAAAACCTGTGTGATGCCTACTGCATCAATAGATTTGGAACAAGGGGTTAGAACTACCCCCTTAGTAAGCCCATGGTCTACTATGACCATGGCAAAGTCATGTCCATCAGAGGGAGGAAGGTCAGTGATAAGATTGATGGAGAGCTGCTTGAAAGGAAGGGTTGTGGAGGAAGCGATAGGTGTAAGTGGAGGGATGGTTGGATGAGTGTTGACTTTGTTTTGTTGGCAGACAGCACAGCCATCGATGAAGTGCTTGACGAAGGAGGAGAGATTGGGCCATCAGAAGTCGCACTTGAGGATAGTTTTCATATGAAAAATGCCCATATGGCCCATAGTAGGAGAGGAATGAATGGAGTAGAGGAGGGAGGAGTGGGCTGATGGGGGAACATACATGCAGCCCTTGAAGTAAAGACATCCATTATCATAGGTCCAATCAGAGAGGAAAGAACAAGAAAAAAGAGGAGACCTGTCCTAGAGGGTGGAGAGGATGTGGATAATGAGAGGATCAGAAGGTGAGGAGGCAGAGATGGACTTGGAAAGGGCAAGGTCATGAGCATTGATAATGATCAGATCAGGGACAATGGAAGAAGAGTGGTTATCAGTTGACATATCAACATCATTCTTGCAGGAGAGAGCATTGGCAGGGCCCATTTGAGCACTGGGAGTAATGACCCATGCAGTGTTGAAGTCTTGGAGGAAAAGTGACCAACAGGCTTGACGTTGAGAGAGTTTGCAAGGATCCTTGATGTAGGAGAGGTTCTTGTGGTTGGTAATAATGGAAACAGGATGAGGAGTGCCCTGAAGGTATTGCTTCCATTTGGAGAGGGCAAGTATGATGGTGAGGAGCTCCCTGTCATAGATATCATAATTTTGTTTGGCAGGGGAGAATGTTTTGGAAAAGTAAGCACAAGGATGGAGATCACCATTTGTGTCTTTTTGCATAAGAACTGCTCCAGTGGCAAGAAGAGAGGTATCAGACATGATGTGGAAGGGGTGTGAGATGTCAGGGATTACCAAGACAAGGGAGGTAGCAAAGATGGCCTTGAGAGCATCAAAGGACCATTGGTGGAGTAGTGTCCAAACCCAAGTGATGTCTTTGTGAGTGAGGGTGGTAAGAGGGGCAATGATGTTGGAGTAATTAGGGATAAATTTGCAGTAGAAATTGGCAAAGCCCAAGAACGAATGAATGCCTTTGACCGATGTAGGAGACTTCTAGGAGGAGATGGCAGAGAGTTTAGTGGGGTCCATGTGTACCTGTCCTTGACTGATAATTAGACCAAGGTATTTTATTGTTGGGATGTCAAAGAAGCATTTGGTGATTTTCAATGATAGACTGTGTTTGCGAAGTCATTGAAGAACACGCTGTGTCCTATCATGATGAAGAGTGAGGGTACTGCAGGTGTGGATGCCAAGATTGTCCATGTATATTTTGAGCCATCTTTTGGCAACCATGTCAGAGAAGATGTGATTCATGAAGACTTGGAAGGTGGGAGGAGCGTTGCAAAAACCAAAGAACATCACTGTAGGTTCATAAAGACCAAAAGGGGTGATGAATGTGGCTTTCCGTTGGTCCAATTCCTTGATCCATATGTTGTTGTATTCCCATTGAATATCGAACTTGGTGAAGTAACCAGAATCTTTCATATCATCAATAAGCTCAGAGATGAGAGATAGGGGGTAGGTATTGCAGATAGTATGGGAGTTTAGATAACAATAATCTTGACAAGGGCAAAGAGTTCCATCTTTCTTTGGGACAAAGAAGAATGGGGTAGCCTGAGGGGATTTGGAAGGGACAATGTGACTGGTTTTGAGATGTTCTTTGATAAAGGCTTTGCAAGCATCCTTCTCAGCAGGGTTGAATGGGTAGACCTTGGCAATCTTGGGAATGAAAGTGTCCTTGAGGTTGATGGTGTGGTCAAATGAGCAATGAGGAGGGAGTTGCTCATAGGTTCTCTCTGAAAATATGTCAGTGAAGTCTATACAGAACTCAGGGATGGATATTTCCTTGGGTTTCTCTGCTTGGGTGATTTCTGTTGAGATGGTGAGCTTGTCCAATTGTTTGTCCATGGATCCATTCAAGGGAGGGCATTCATAAAGAGTCCTCTTGACCCCTTGGAGATCAGAGACAATAGGAGAGTCTTTGGTATGGAAATTGATGGTAAATGTTTTCCAGTCAATCCTGGGGTTCCATTTCTGAAGCCCAGGCATTTTGAGGATGATCTGGGGATGAGAGAGGCAAATGATCATAAATTTGACCATGTTAGTGAAGGATCCAGAGGAGAAAGAAATAACAGTGGTCCAACAAATATTTCCTTTGATGTTAGGGGTTCTATTGACATTGTAGGCAGTGATGGGTGAAGGTACCTTGGCCAGTCTGAAGACTCCAAGGGGTAAAGGACAAGGATCAATGAAATTGCTGGTTGCTCCAAAGTTGATGAGAGTGGTGGTGTTGACAGTTTTGTTAATTCCTTGTAGTTGAACTGGGAGGTGCATAGTTCTATTGTTCAAGGATGCTACAAGTACATCATTTGTGCTAAGGAGAGAAGATGTCAAAGCAACTCTTCTTCTTAAAAATCCCATGCTTTGAAGATTCCAGGGTGAGAGCAATGAAAGCAATCTCTTCTGGGGATTCTTCATAACACATTTTGAGAGTGGAGAAGATTTCATCATCACTTTTCCCAGAGGTCTTGAGGAAATTGACATATTCATCAGCTTAGAACAAGGAGGAATGGGAGTTTCTTGAGATGAAGGAGTGGTTTCAAAGATGTAGTGTTACTGGGGCAAGGGGTATGGCAGGTGGTGGTATTATGGCCAGTCTTGTGACAGTGGAAGCATTGGCCTTCTCAAATACATTTGGTGTGTTTGGTGGGGGTGAGCTTGAATAGATTGACATTATTGACATCCATTGTATTTGAGTCTTTCTGAGGATGGATGAAGGTGGTGGCAGATTGGGGATGACCACTTCTAAGAGCTTTGATGTGCATCTTCTGCACATGAAATGTCTTGGCTTTTTCGATCCAGTCATTGAGTGTGGTGGGGATGGGGGACATTGAAAGGATCATGGTGGCAATCCCTTGGTCTACTCTGAGAGAGAACTGGTTGATGAGTGTGATATTGTCAGTGATCATGGCCTTGCTAGTGAGGTTTTGAAAATTTGTAATGTATTTCTGGAATCCATCATTGATGGTTCCATTTGGGAGGTGGGTGGTCTTCTAGACAAGCTTAGATAGGTCCAGATGGGTGGTGACTTTGGTGTTGAAGGGATAGAATGTCATCTCAAAGTTGTCAGAAAACTTCTTGAAAGTCTTCTGGTCATTGGGGGTTGTGGTGTTGGCCATCTTGTTATACCACATCTCAGTGAAGGATGCACCACAACCTTCACTCATCTTGTTGAGTATAGTCATGATCTTGTCATTGTCAGAGGTGTAAAGGGCATTGTTGAGGATGAAGTAAGCCTTCATGGCTTTGATCCATTGGGGAGTGTTAGAGCATTTTCCTGAAAAGTCAGCAGGGAGGGCTGCCTTGAGCTTGGTGGGTTTTGATATGATGATCTAGGGTTGTTGTGATGGGAGTTGGGGTTGCTGTGGTGGTACTTGGGGTTGTCTTGAGGGTATGATGGGCACAGGGCCTGCTTGGGGGACTTGGTGGTGTTTTGGGGAGGGCTGGGGTTTTGATGGCAGTACTAGGATTTTGTTGTCCATGTCGACTTCTATGTTGCTGGGTTCGTTGTCACTGGGTTTAGGATTAGGGATGCGATATCATCTGTAATGACTCATGGTGATGGTGGTTGGGTCCTATACCTAGAGAGGTAGGACCAGGGAGATTCTTGATCTTTTGTTATGCAAAACATACAAAGATAGTCTCTTTACTAGATAGACAGCTGTAGGTGATGCTCACTAAGAGACTAATGTCCATGGTGCAATTGTTCCAGAGAATTTAGATGTAGAGTAAGGTGACAGGCCTTCTAGAAAAAAGCAAGGACTTAGGATTTCAAGGGATGAGACCAGATATACGCTTGTATTGCATAGATTGAGAATAGAGAATATACACAGTAACTACAGGGTTTATATATGGACCAGCATGCACAGATCAAGGGAGAAAGATAAAGAAGGAAAAAGATAGAATGTCATAGAATGGGATGGAAATGGAGAGAATAGCCCATTGTGAGATGGAATGGGGACTATAGACTGATATGAGAGAATTAGTGAGAGAATGATAAGTACAATGAAGGTAAGAATGATAAAGGGTCAGACATGTGAGAGGAAAATGGAGGTTGGACCAAAGATAAGGAGATAGCTAATGTTAAAAGGGCAGAGTCCTCTCCAATAGTGACAAGAAGTATTGAAGGAAATAAGTAAAGTATGATGAAAAAGGAGTAAAACCATAACATTATGGAGTGGTGGTTTGAATCTATCTTGCCCAGGATGGGAAATATCAAGAGAACTTGACTGGAGTTCTCTGGTGATGCCTTTGGCCTTATATACTAAGCTACATGTATGTCCATATATGTACCAGATCTACTAATACATATTATATAAGTCTATACCCTGTACCCATGAGAGCAAGAGTGAGTTGTAGCAGTAATTAAAGGAGTGAGGTAAACAGTCTTGGGAATGGAAGCATACAGAAATGAGAAAGGCTGTGGCATAGCCATGACATGGAAGGGAAGGAGTAGAAATAAAAAGCATTGCCCTGTACAAGACAAAGATAAATGTGGAAAAGAAAGCTGTACAGGGAATCTAGACCAAAGGGGCATTCCTGTTAGTCACATGAGAGGGGAGATAAAGGAGTGTCTATGTGATAAGATAATTGTCACATGAAGAAAAATGACTAAGTCCATAAAAGGGCATAAGTACATAGAATGAGATGGGAAAAAGTTGGAAAAATAAAGAAAAAAGAGTAGAAAAGGAGTACATCTGTAACAATGTCAGGGTCTAGAGGTTAGTCTGGATCACATTTGTCAGTAGGATCTCAGACATACTCAGTAGAAATGACAAAGAATCCTACAGATAAGAACATTGAAGTGATATAAAGTGGGATGATGCCGATCTAAGAGGTCAGGCTATAGGAATAAATGAAAAGGGTGAGTACAAGTATAACTCATCCCAAGGGGTTCAGGATGGGTTGTAAAGGTGAGAAGGGGTAGCTAAGACTAGTCCTAGCATATGTAAATAAGTCTAGTCGAATCTGAATGGAAGACAAAGTGGATTGAAGTAAAGAGCAAAAGACCTGGTCAAGGACAAGGACCAGATACTGTGAGATGATATCGGACAGCAACAAAAAGACTTAGATGAGGCTGAAAAGAAACAGAAAAAAGGAAGATTCTTTTTTACAGACATCAGGTACATGCTTTTATAGTCCAGGCATTTCCCAGGACTCATGCAAATTCCTATGACATCACAAGAAGACAAATAGAAGTCTAAATTAAACTTCTATCAAATATCCACAATCGATGAAAGGAACACCCAAATAAAGCTAAATAGAAAAGTATGTGTGAAAGGAACACTTGTTCAAAGGCAAAAGTGATGGATAAAAGAGAACTAGCAAGTCCAGTTGGCTAGCAAGAACTTAGATTGAACAGAAACATACCAGAAATGTACAGATAGAAATGGACCAACTTGGATGGACATGGGACATGAACAGAATCTTGAGTAAAGTCAATGGACTGCTAGATGAGATGCTGGAAAGTGGGAAATGGAGGGAATACAACTGTAGAGAGCCAGAGACTCCTACAATGTACTTGAGAATAATAAAATACATGTCTGATATCATGTCCTTTTGATTGTTGGCTTAAATCTTTTAGACTGAATTTAGATGAACTTTATAGTAAAGAATTAATCCAATATGTACTGTAACACCAGTTCTGATTACTACCTATTGTGATATGGGAGCTGCTGGTCTAGGTCAATGCATCACAGGTTGCATGCACTGATATATTATGTTCAGGTGAAATGACCATGCTGCACACTTATTAATATGAATATCAATCAGTTTGAATTGGATTGTGATATCATTTGCATATACAATGCTGATATATATTGTTACAGTAATATTGTTACTTATTACTAGTGAAGGCAGTGAAATAAAAGTCCCAAGATATATACTAAGAAATGCCAGTGCATGCCACATGAATGAAGGTTTGTGATGATAAATAGATGGCCTAGAAATAGAGGATTGTCAGGATGATTGGGGAGAACTATCAGAAAATCATACCTAGACTTTGTTTTGTGAGCTGAAAATCATGGTATTCTTGAGGTGGAGGAACATATCATCATCAAGATAACCAACAACAATGGAATCATCCTTGTTTTGAGTATCAGGAGCCAGTACAGCCCCATGAATGATGGAGGCTGTGGGAATGAAGATAGAAGAGGACTGGGAGGTAGCCCTGGCACAAACAAGGTTAAGATCATGGTTTAACCAGCAAGAAACTCCAATCCTTGTTGAGTAAGGTTATATACATGCAAAGTCAAATGATCCATCCAGCTCTGGAATATAGCAAGCAAACACAAGAAGAAAATGGACAAATACAAGCATACAGTTGAAATGTGGTTTCCCAAAGAAGAATGCATTGCATTGAAGGTGGTCTGTGGTTTCTTGCCAGTCAACAGTCAATATATACTTCACCTTGAGGTATTGGTATTTGGTAATCTACTTAGAACATCAGCTTCCAGGCTCTTATAGTATAAGGCAATGAAAAGTGGTAATAAATTACTTTGAATTCAGAAGGAATTTTGATGTATTTGACATCTTGATACCCCCAAGCACAAACTGATGAGTTAAGGAACTTGGTGAACGTTTTGTGGATTCCAGTAAATGCACTGTCTATCACATTGCGAGTCTTGAATTCTTGCATGGGCATTGGCTTGCACAAAGAACCAAGCTTAGTAAATTGATAATATTTATTAGCATGAATCTGAACCTTATCACCAATATCAGTCTAATCAGATCCAGGTTTATTGTTGGGAAGCTTTTGAGAAATAATATGCTGCCTAAGCAGCTTTGCAGCGAGTATGTGGTGATTGACTCTAAGAATCTAGATTGTGAGTCAAATCAACAAATGTTATTAGGGAAACAGTTCTAAATCAAACTTACCTGACTGGCAACATCTCTGCCATTGGAGTGATGCTTATATGCCTTCCTCAACATGCCATGCATACTTTCATTGGAATATATGCTGAAATTTTGTGTGACATCTTTGGATTGTATGTCTTGTACTATATGCTTCCAAAGGTGAACTTTTAGGAAATCCCAATCCACCTTCAGTCCTTGGATGTGTGATTTCTTCACCAATTCAATATATTCCTAATGAAATTCAACAATCAACAGCTATGATTCAAATCAGTGCTCACCTTGAGAGCATTGCTGAATCTAAGGAGCTCACTATCAATCATCAAGAGAGTGCATTCTATGTGGACATCCAAGCCAATGAGACTATCAAGTTTGAGATAACTCTGAAGCATCTGCAGTAAGGCATAGCCTTCAGGAACAGTATTCTTCTTCAAGACATTAAACAAGCTGTAAAACATTTGCTGTTACAGTATATTAGTTGTAATATCATTGATATCTATTCCTAAAAGCAAGTTAGTATGTACCTTTGCAAGGTCATGCATCTTATTTCCATCATTAAATGTAATGTTGATGGCAGTAGTAAAGTGACTGAGTTACTCCCATGAGGGGAAATCAGCAACACTTTCATAACCAAAATTAGGACTTGTGTAAGTATAGATGAACAAGAAAATTTACTTACTATTTCTCAACTGCAGCCTCAGCATCCTGACCAAGGAAGCTGAGGATTAGCTTGAGCTCTGCCAAGATGTGCTTGCCCCATATATCCAAATGGAGCAAATACAACCTGTCAAAACCAAGTGCTAGATGAGGGTCAGAGAAGAGAATAAGCCATAATATATTCTGCAAGGAATGTATTTAAATGAAGCAGTTAACAATGGTGTCAATGTTATGCACCTCAACTGGCTGAAGTCCAAGCTGCTTTAGAAGCTCCTCTCCTTTAGCTTGGCTGTCTGCCCAAATTTTCAGTGCATCTTCTGCTTGTGCTTGCAATTGTGGTGTAAATGACTTTGTAAGATCATGGAGTTCATCAAGTGGAACTAAGCACATTGGACAGGGACATTTTCCAAGATGGCCATGGATGAGTGACATCATGCATCTGCTCAATCTTGTCATAGCACATATGTGCATAGCCTGTCTTTGAATATTGAGTGATTTCCTGGAGGATCAATGAAAATGATTGGTGCCAAATGACATGTTTGAGTGTCATTTAGCCAAGTGTTCCTTCTTTCTCAGCACATTCACCAACCCATCAATGGATGACATCATTTTCAACTAGTGGTAGTGACAGTTCAACAACTTGCAATTGGTAACCACCTGACAATGGTACTCCCACCTATATCTGTACTATTTCATATGTGAACAGGAAAATTTGCACAACACATGACTACTGGATATCTTTTGACTGTCCCAAATGATGACAATTTTGGCTTGTCAGCATAGAGAATAAATGCAACCAGGACTACATTCTTAGCAGAAGACAGTAAACTAGACTACAATTCATTGTATAGGGTA
>JBBPNM010000278.1:0-11851 GCA_038090895.1 Boletus bicoloroides
TATGTGGTTCAGTATATAAGGACAGGCCTACAGCCTGTCTCAATAACAGTTTCACATTATCTGTTCTTCTATCACTTGCTTGATACTTGAGTTCAATACTCAATCTTCCACTATTAGCATTTGTTTCACATTTGCTACTCTTGATTATCAACCAACACTCTATAGTTTGGTGAGTCTCCCACCAGACTCTCAACATCCCTCTTGCCCCTGCGCTATTGAGATCATTGCATCTCAATAAACACAGTTCGTTTCTGGAACACAACTTCTGGTCATCCCATTGGACAATGCCTAAGACATGATGCTTGTGTAACAACTGTTTGCCTCTCTGCCTCTAGTGAATTCGTGGCATCAGCAGCATGGGATAAAAAGATATATTTGTGGCAGGTAGGTACTGCAGAGAGTCGGGTAATGATGGTCATTGGACGTACCTCAAAATTTGCACTCATCACTCTCTCCACTCAGACACATCCAATTCTTCTCGACATGGACAATCCTCATCCCCCACAAGCTTCCCTCGTCCAACCATCTTCACCGGTTGCCCATGATGCCTCGAAACCATCTGCAATTGCTCTACCTCTCATACCCTCTACTGCATAACACATGCCACACCTCTCAGGCAGTAGATCGGCTCGGACATGATCTAATATCCAGCTTCAAGTATGTTATTTTGGCAGCCTGTGTTGTGAATCTTGTGATCATCTGATATAATTTCTGCATTCGAACTTTCTTAGTGCTGATTTCCCCCCTCCACCAGATCTGACACCCTATAGCTTGAAAAGCGATGATCAGTATATTGTTGGAGGAGGTTTTGGTGATGTCTATAGACGTTCGTACCAGGCTGACGGAAGTTTGCCAAAGCAGGTTCGATCATGATGTGTGTCTCAGGTTGCATCCAATTTACCATTCCCTCAGGTTGCAGTAAAGGCGTTGCGATTCAAGTTCGCAATGGACGACAATCTGGATGATAAATCCGTCAAGGTAACTCACCTCATCTACAACGAACAAGTGTCATTCAAACAGCCTCGTAGATGCTCCGTCGAGAGCTCGGAATTTGGAGGAGACTTAGCCATGACAATATCGTTCCATTCTTAGGTGTTGCATATGGGTTTGGAATGCGTGGTGCAATGTCATTGGTGTCATTATGGATGCCCAATGAATCGCTCCACCATTTCTTAGCAAAGTATAATGCCAATCTGGGTGTAGGATACCGACTCCAGTTTGTCCGTCCACCTAACCTCAACGCCTTCCACGTTTTCTGACCCCGCATGATAGCTCCTAGATATTTCACATGGGTTACACTATTGTAGGTCCCTGTTATCTTTCCGGAAGGTTAAAAATAATAGCGCGAAACAGTGCATTCTTTTCCAATCATCCATGGTGACCTGAATTGCGTGCGTCGGAGTAGAATTATTAGCGTCCTTTTATTCTAATCAAAACGACAGAATAACGTGCTCCTTGATGAAGATTACACTGCGTGCTTAGCCGATTTTGGATACGCTTCCTTGGTGGGCGAAATTCCCGAAGCATTGACTTATCTTCAAAGGTCCACCACACGACCAGGGGCCTTGCGCTGGATCGCACCTGAGCAAATTGAATCAGAAGAGACGTTCAGCCGGACTACCAAGAGCGATATATACTCCTTTGGTTGTGTCGCCCTCCAGGGAAGTTCGTTGGACGAAGATGGTAGGTCCGTCCTTTCTGATGTTCTCGCAGGTGTTATCCGGAAAACAACCGTGGTCGGAAGTCCAGCAAGATGCAAATGTCGTCTTACGCTTGGCAAAGGGCGATAAGCCAGGCCGACCAGAGTCTCAAACGTTGCTTGACTCGCATTGGAATTTTATCCGACAGTGCTGGTCGCGAATGGAGGTGCGACCTACTTCAGAGGCGATGATCCTCTCCATGCAACGGTTCTTGAGCCATTCCCCACAGTCCCAGCCTCTCCGAAACTTGATGTCATCATGGTCGAGTCAAACCGATCCTTCCACGGACGAGGTTGCCAGCAACGAGGACGGCGAGAAAACGTATGTAGCAGTGATTATCTCAGTTCCGTCTACTCATCTCGACAACCCGACATCTATAACAATCAGCATTCTTTCACCTTCTGACGCATCGAACTTGGGCTGACCCCGCGAGAACGATCATGACCGCAGGAAGAAAAACACCTTGTGATACCATGTGTTGATAACATATTTTCCAACTCGCCAACGGAAAGAGACCCTGCATCGGTCAACCACACACAGCTAGAAAAAATAAAATCAGAATATCCTCACAAAGTTTCCTTCCCGTCCGCCGCCATCGCTCTCAGAATATCCCGCCTATACCGTGCCGGACGCGAAATTGCAGATGGCTCATTTACTGCGTTCACCTTGACCATGGGTGTTACTATGCTGTACAATACCCCTAGTTCGGTGAACAGTGTCTCATCGTCCAGACAAGTTCATCAGAGTCCTTGGGTTGGAGGACCGCAAGAATGGTGTGGAACGATCGTGCAGACGGATGGTCAGAGATGAGGCAAGTGCTGAACGCAGGTGTCAGATGACCGTAAAATCACTTCCAGAAGACACACCTCGGTTGACGACCGACATGAGTGATTGTGAGTTCGTCGACAAGGTCGCTTTGTCCCTTTTCCTCCAGCACATTCACCAACGCATTCAATATGACCGTCGGTCGCCCGCTAAGCGCAGAACCCGGACGCGAGCGCTTGCGCATTGAACTCCGTCATTGGTGTCGCAATTGACGTAGGAATCAACACGGGGAACATTGTTGCCCCCAAACCTAGTGCATGCACACATCAGAAAGTCGCACATTTTCTCTCCTCGCTCCCAGGAGCGATCATTTACCGATTGGACCTCCCGAAGAGCCTGAAGGGCCGTCCCAGAGCTCTCACTAGGTTGACGGAGAGCTTCCAGCAATGTGGATATACGTCAACATTGATCGGACAACCATACATTGAGGATGTTACGTTATCCTTCTGTCGCCGGCGGCCTAGCCTCAGATTCGAACCCCCTTCACAAGTTGGTGATGATGGGACTCGGTCACACTGGGCCACAGTCTGGTCATCAGACTGCACTAGAAATAGGTATACACCGCAATTGCGGACATATCACCCATACTTAGAGGTCGTACTAACAGTACTTGCATAATCTAATATCATATCTGGTGGTTCCACTGTAGATACACGATTAATCCTTCGAAGATTCAGAACGTTCGCAAGTGATAACTGATGAAGATGCAGGTGATGAGTGCCAAATGCCGATGCGCACAGATATTTGACCGCGACTCCCCTTCAGTCTCGTCTCCGGGCAAAGAAACGCTTCAACCATGACAACTTTAGCTCCTGCATTTGATGCAACTTGTCGTCTATCTGCGTCCGTAAGTTGACATACTCTGCTTGAAGCGCATCCAGTTCCGTCTTGGAAGCCGCCTTCCTCGCCTTGTCAATCCTCCGTAGAAGATCCATTTGTTTCTCAACTAGCGCCTCCAGGTGAGAATACAGTTGTTGCCCAGCCGCAGTTTCTCTGAGTTCCATCTTCAGCTCAACCATTTCGTCTTGAAGTAGTACTGGCTTGCGAATGTATTCCTCGACGAGGATATCTCGAATAAGCCTCTTCGCGGAGTCATCGTCGTTCCTAAAGCACGCTATCTTGGCTCCTTGATTGGTCATTGTCTTCCAGTACTCCGTCCTGAGCTGATGCAACCTCCTCTCAGCGACGTCCTCATCAACTTCATCCCACATTGTCGTAGTGAGGTACACTCTGTCTAGAGCATCTCTTCCGCATAGCTTCTGAAATACTCGGAGGTTCTTCAGCGGTGTACCTGCCATGCGGTTGTCCGTTATCCGGTGAAGATATAAAATCCCAGAGAGAAGTTTCTTTTTGCTGTAACTGTGGAAATGAGAGGTAAGAAACGCGAGCTAGTGAGCATCATGAATCACCTTGAGGCGAGCCAATCAGAAATCATGTTCAAGATGCTAAGATCGGATTTAAACGTGTCATCGAAGCCGGGTGTATCCACCAGGACAACAAATCGCCCACTCTCCTGGTCCCAGAATCTGATAGCGACAACCTCATTTGTAAACGACTTCAACTCATGGCCTACACCATGGTTCCCACGTCCGGTTGCGCAGTGTATGAGCTAAGGGTATATGAGTGAACAAACTTCACTGCTTGTTGTTTGTCTCACCGAGCTCTTTCCAGAGCCCGTCGGACCCATGACACTTTAGGATATCAAGTTAGACATTTCACCATCGGTATTTTCATCACGTACGCTATGACGATGTCGTCTGTGTCCAGCTCATCTATGCTCACTTCTTCCGCTACCGAAGGTCTTCGAACTGTCTGAGGGCATTCGCTGTCTGTCTGAGAATGTTGCTCTGCCTGGAGTACGTCATTTTTACTTGGCTTCCTCCCGACGAGAATCTATTTGGAGGGGTTAAACTGGTATTTGCTGACGAGTGTAGGAACGATGGCAACGTTACCAACTTTCCACATTTTGCCTTGCTCCTTCGTGTATACTTGATGCTAATGGAAGTAACGACTCTCAGAAACCGAAACATAGGCCGAAGGGTGTGTCAGTTTTACCTCGTGATGAACTATTCGTTTGTCGGAACGTGGTTCGCGGAGAGATAGGCGAACGAAATGGTTTTAGGGCACAGATATGATCGACGGACGGGTGTAGTGTGGGCACAGCAAACTTCTACGTCGTGGCTGATTGCAAGAAGGTTCCCGGAGATTGGAGTAGTAATTTGGTGGTATGAGAGATCTCGACGGAAGCCACCTTGAGGTTGGCAGGAAGTGATAACGCCGAAAGACGCGGTAAGAAGTTGCATCAAATTAGACGTGAGGCAGCCTCGAGTGACTCATAAATTGTGTCGAACTCACAACTATGCAACAACTTCTATGAGGTAGGTATATGCTGGGATTTGACTCCTACCGTGACCCATTGTCCCTGTTGAATGTAGAGGTTCTTTTTTTTTCATTTTCTAGGAAATAGCACACGTTGCTACGTGTAGGCTTCTACGTAACTTGCATAGCCCCCGGTGCCGCATTGCGTTCATTAAAATTTCCGGATTGGGGAGTACTCAGTGGTGGTCGCCCATCCCTCATTTATGGTGAACCCTTGGCCTACAGAGTGCAATGAACAGGGAACTGAGTGCTTCCTATCAAGGTAACATGTTCAGTTAACTTGGTGACCGCAATTGATCTCATCCCCTCCTATACCCCCTTACCACTCTTCGGGACTTCGAAGCAGATATTTACTACTATTTCCAGACATCGTTAAGCCAACAACTCCATGCTGAGGTGGACAAATTTGTTTAAGGGCGTATATCGTTTATTCCAGAGTCGTGATCTGAATGCCAATGATATAGTGGTATTGTATGTTTTCTGAAAGGCGTTTTTGATTCTTACTGACAGCTTGCGATCTGTCATCCAGCGTGGTGGGCCCTTCGGGAGGCGGGAAAAGTTGGGTACGTCCTTCCCCTTCGCGCTACGGTTCACTTTCAACGCCCTCGTAGTTCATAAACGCAGCAACAAAGAGCGCTCTCGTCAGTGTCAGCAAGAACCTTGAGCCCTGTACGAAGGATGTACAGGCAATCAGATGCGAGCTCACGGATAGAGCAAAGATGGCTTTTAAATTGGATGCCAACTCAACACAAAAGAGCATCGTATTCGTAGACATGCCTTCCTTTCTCACTGGCCACGAGAATGGAGCTGAGAAGAAAGTGACCAAATGGTTGAAGAATCTAAGGTAAGATTTCCTTGACTTATTGGTCTGACGTGACGAAAAGCCGACGGTTGTTCCGTTCAGATACGCGTCTACTCTTGTCGGAACCATTTATGTGGCTAGAGTTGAAACCAACCCTGCTAATAAACCCACCGAAGTTCAGGACCACCTGAATACTTTCGCTCGTGCCTTTCCGCAGCATGTCAAGGATATCCCCTCTCGATTACTTGCAGTCCTCAGCTACGAGAGTAATATGTCCCAAAACAAGATCGATTACCACAAAGAGGAGTTCGAGAAACAGGTGAATGCATTGCGCGCAAGCGTGTTCGATGGGCGCCAGTTGGCGTGGCGTGCTGCATTCCATCACGACCTTTTCCGAGATGGCTCGGGCGACCTTGCAAGTAACATAGCTTGGAAGGTTGTAGAGAAACTTCTTTGTGCCCGGCAGGAATGACTAACAGTGCTACTGTACTGCCAGTGGGGACCCAGAACGTACACTAGTTGAGAAGTTGATAGTTAATATTGAACGCACTATCCTGTAGATCCTGTTCCTCACCATGAAAGTTATTTATCACTCACGCTGCCGGTCCTTGTCGGTACCCAACAGACAGACCATATAGGTCCAATGTCCTCTAGCTTGACATTGCACGGTATCTACCGCCGAAGTGGGTAGCGACCCCTTGCATGACAATGCTACTCGAATCTGCCCAAAGTTCGGTGCGCCAGGTAACCACGTGCCAGACCAAAGTTTCCTTATCCGTAGCGTGCAGACCATTTGTATAATCGTGATACAATATGTGACCGGAAGTACATATCACCCCCGTCGTCCTAGTAGTACATGCGTACTAATCTTATATCAAATCTAGAGGCCCGGCGACAGGTACATGACCAATCCTTCGAGGGTCATTTAGATCTGTTGATCAATAACACCACTGATCTATCAACTGATGAAGTGACGGGTGTCAGGTACTAACTGAAAGGTAGATGATTTCAACCTACCTTCAATCTCGTCTCCGGGAAAAGAAACGTCTCAACCATGGCAACTTCAACTCCTGCATCTGACGCAACTTGTCATCTATCTGCGCTCGCAGGTCACTATACTCTCTCTGAAGCTCCTCCAGTATGTCCGCCTCTGAAGCTGCCTTCCTTTCCTTGTCGATTCTTCGTAGAAGCTCCATTTGCTTCTCGACCAGCGTCTCCAGCTGAGAATAAAGTTGCTGCCCAGCAGCTGTCTCTTTGAGCTCCTTCTTCAGTTCGACCATTTCTTCTTGAATTAGTAACACCTTGCGAGGGCTTTCCAGCGCGAGGATGTGTCGAATAAGTTGCTTCGGGGAGTCATCATCACTCCTGCAGCGTGCTATCTGAGCTCCCTGATTGATCATTGACTTCCAATAACTTGTCTTGAGTTCATCCAACCTCGCCTCACCAACACTTGGATCAATTTCATCCCACATTGTCGTCGTGAGGTATATTCTGTCTAGAGCGTCTTTTCCGCACAGCTTTTTGAATACTCGGAGGTTCTTCAGCGGTGTGCTCGTAATGCGGTTGTCTGTTATCCGTTGGAAATACAAAATCCCAGAGAGAAGTTTATTCTTGTTGTAACTATGATAATGAGAATAGACTTGGAAGTGAGAAACATAATACACAAGCCAGTAAACTCCATGCATTACCTTGAGATGAGCCAATCAGAAATCATAGTCAAGATTTCGAGATCGGACTTATGCGAGCCGTCGAAGCCCGGCGTATCCACCAGGACTACAAATCGCCCACTCCTCTCGTCCCAGAATCTGATAGAACGGACCTCACTCGTAGGTGTGTTCAACTCATGGCCTACACCACGGTTCCCGCGTTCAGTTGCGCGGCGTATGAACTAAGGGTAATATATATATGAGTTAATAGATTCCATTACTTGCTGTTTGTCTCACCGTACTCTTTCCGGAGCCCGTTGGACCCATAACACTTGGGGATATCGAGTTAGACATACATCAAGTCAGGCATTTCACCATCAAGATATATCCCACGTACGCTATTATGATATCATCCGTTTCTGAGTCCTTCATGTTCAGAGTTACTTCGGCTACCTCTGTCCCTTGAACAGACTGAGCGAGTTCTTTGTCGATCTGAGATTGTTGCTCTGCGTCTCGCGAATGTGGGTGACCGACTTCGGAGGGTGGCTGGGGTGTCGGTATTCCTCCCTGGGCGACATCATTTTTCTTTGATTTTTCAGAGAGAATCTGTTAGGAGGAATTAAATCCGCATTTGCCAACTAGAGTGAAGGGGCGAAAAGCCTTACTATTTGTCGAATAAGCCTTTTCGCGGAGTCATCGTCACACCTGCAGCTAGCTATCTGAGCTCCTTGAATAATCATTGTTTTCCAATATTCCATCTTCAGCTCATCCAGTCTCTTCTCACCAACGCTCGACTCAACTTCATCCCACATTGTCGTCGTGAGGTATACCTTGTCCAGGGCATCTTTTCCGCACAGCTTTCGGAATACTCGGAGGTTCTTCAGCGGTGTGCCCGCCATGCGGTTGTCCGTTATCCGATGGAGATACAAAATCCCAGAGAGAAGTTTTTTCTTGTTGTAACTGAATGGGAAGAGACTCGGTGGTGAAAAACAACACGCAAGCTAGTAAACATCACGTATTACCTTGAGACGAGCCAATCAGAAATCATGTTTAAGATATCAAGATCAGATTTGAACGTGTCATCGAAGCCCGGTGTATCCACTAGGACTACGTGTCGCTTACTCCCTTGGTCCCAGAATTTGATCGCAGTGACCTGGTTTGTAAACGATTTCAACGTATGACCTACTCCATTAGTGTCGCGTCCACTCGCAGAGCGCACGAACTAAAGACAATATGAATGAACAAAGTCCACTACATTTCATTTGTCTCACCGTGCTCTTGCCAGAGCCTGTTGGACCCATGACACTTGGGAATATAATATTAGACATTTCACCGTCGAAACTTTTATCACGTACGCTATCACAATATCATCTGCTTCCAAGTCCTTTGTGCTCACCGTCTCAAAGGATTCTTCGGCAACCTGAGGGCCTTGATCTGCCTGAGTGTGTTCTTCATCTAATTGTTTCCCCGCGTCTTGCGAATGTAAAAAGGATCCTTGTCTGGTTTCGGCGGGTGGTTGAGGTATTGGTGTTCCTCCGTGGGCTATGTCATCCCGCTTCGACCGTTTCCCGGAGAGAATCTGGTTGGACTTGAGTAAACTTGCATATGCTGATGAGAATGGTGACGCGAGACGTTACCAACCCTCCACATATTTTGCGTTGCGGCTTGGTTTATTCTTGATGCTAATAGGAGTGCTGATCAAATGTCAAAACGTGGGCCGATTGGAGTGTTAATTCTACGTTAGGTGCACCCACGATGAACTATTCCTTCCGAATCCTTCGTTTGCAGGTGGCTAGCTGAGAGACAGTTGAGTGAAGTAGTTCCAAAGGAAAGACAAGATGAGACGAATGTGGTGTGGGACACTTTGAAGTTGCCACATCCCCTCCCTGCATACCTTATGGACTGATGGTGTGTCCTCACGACTCTGGAGGAGGTTGCCGGAGATTGGAATTGTGCTGGCATGGATGAAAGATCTCGAATTGAAAGCCATATCGAGGACTCAGTAATAGCGCCGAAAGGCGTGGTAGTCGCAAGGTAGACATGAGGCAGCCTCAAGTGATTCATAACTCATATCGATCATCACAGCTAATTCTATGATCAGTGGGTAGTGACTGAGGGCAACTAGTACCAACTTCAATCGTGATCCTTGATACCGGCGAAACGTTGCGTACCCATTCAAGAATGTAGAAAAACAAACTAGATTAATGGACTGCAGCTGGTGTGTTTCTCACCTTCAAGTTGAAGTTGTGTCACGGTAGCACTACGTGGCAGATGTTACATAAGCCACGTAATCTCCATAAGTCCTGTGCAGCGTGCTAACCCCACATTCCATTTTTCCCAGATGCGGGAGCAGTGGCTGTCGCTGTTATGATGAATCCTCCCTGCATGCAATGATAATCGGAATTCTGGTAGTTTCCAAAACGGTTGGCAAGCAAGATAAGCTGACGGGACAGCCTGACTCGAATAACGTGTACAGCTACTAGTATTGCCAACTGGAAACGAAACGATCTACTCCCATACCCCCTTTCCTTTCAACTCCTTGGGAGGTAGATACGACCTTTCGACAGCCCCGTTAATATTTCAACGACATAGGCATGGGGTGGACCGTGCCGAAGTGGGTCAAGGACATAATTGGTTCAACATTCCAGTTGAATGACGATGACATGGTGGTATTGTGTGTTTTCTGAAAGCTGATTACTAGGCTTATTCCATACTGACATGATCTATCATCCAGTGTGGTGGGCCCTTCTGGAAGTGGAAAGAGTGCGGTACGACCTTCTTCTTCACTGTAGTAGTCCAGCCTCAATGCCCTCGCAGTTCGTACGCGCAGTGACACAAGCTCGCAGTCTCGTCGAAGTTGGACAAAGCCTTCGACCCTGCACGGGGAAGGTACAGGCAGTCAGATGCGAGCTCACGGAGGAAGCGCGGACTGTTTTGGGGGCCGGGGAACGGAAGAACATCGTGTTCGTAGACACGCCTTCCTTTCACACTGCGCTAATCAATGGTGCGGAGAAGGAAACAAACACTTGGTTGAAAAAGTCAAAGTAAGACTTCCTTCGCTTATGGGGCGTGACGACGACCGACACACTGTCCGTTCAGATCCAGGCCTACCCGTGTCGGGACAATTTACATGCACAGAGTTGAAGTCGACCCCAACGCAGACCAGGGATCTTCTATTCAGAAGCACCTGGATACTTTTTCCTCTACTTTCCCGCAGGATTTCATCCCTCAGGCTTTTCCCGAGCGATTGTGCTGCGTCTTCAGCTACGTGGATGAGATTAGCAAAAAAAAAATCGAAGACCACCAGGAAAAGTTTCAGAAGCAGCTCAGCGATCTGCGCCCGAAGATCATCCACGGGTGGAGACTGAAGTGGAATACTTCCACCCATCCCGACCTTTTTATTAAAGGTGATCCTAATATAGCTTGGAAAGCCGTAGAGGCACTTTTCCCTCCTCCCGAGCCTCGGTGACCAAAGCAACTAGCAGTATCACCCAGTGGAACACACAATAGGAGTATAGTGTGGGGAATCCCCTCAAGCAGTAGTAGGGGTCACGGAATACTAGTCGTATCTGCCACTACGCAGTAGCTGTTGACAGTGCTAGTGCTAGTAGGGACCTGGAACGTACACTAAGTGGTTCGGAACATGAATGCACTCTCAGTGATCATGCGGTCGTGAGCCACACTGTTAGTCCGAATTGGTTTGGGAATGCAGGGACCAAAAATCGAAACACGAGGACATGCAGTGTCATGTACGGTCCAGGTTCAGGCCCTGTGGCACGATTACCATCATGATAAGGCAATCATAAAATTATTCTCAGGTATTGATAACTAGAGCGCCGGTCGCTGGATGATCGGCATGTGCGACGAGCTAGGGGCCGGTAGAACTCGGAGAAGTTGTACAGCGTTATAAAATATTGTAAAACAAAATGCGACTCAACACGTGCAGTAAACCTTCAAGCTCCAGCGCTCAAGCTTCAAGCCTTCAAGGTTCAACGGACCACCATGCTCAGGGTGTATGATACGGTATATTATATCGATCAGATGCATAGCCTGCCAGTGGGCAAACTAACACGTTGTACTTCTTCGGCGGCATGTCGCAGTATCGGACCCTTTTTCCCGATGCAGGTAGCAAATGAAGAAGCAGTACTCGCTCAGCATGCGCCACGAACTCACGAGTCAACATCATCACAGGATTCAACCTGTGCTGGTAAATTCTCTCCGATCCCACTTGAGCTCTATCATAGACGAACTACATCCCAGAATGCTCCTTCAGCCTACCATGCCAGCGGTGTCCAAATTTCTTGCTGATTTGTGGAAGAAAATCAAGCGAGATTCATCTGTGCCTACTATGGATATATCTGAGAATGATATCGTGGTATTGTGCGTACAACAGTCATCGCGGCTTCCATCCATCCTTGACGATGAGCCATTGAACAGTGTAGTGGGGCCTACAGGATCCGGAAAAAGTTGGGTACGTGCCGTACTCCCTCCCTCACATA
>JBBPNM010000279.1:0-11838 GCA_038090895.1 Boletus bicoloroides
CCAGGGCCAGGACGCCGTGGTCTCTCAGGCCCATCCACACAAAGGAGGAAAGGTACGAACTTTGGTCCTACCCTAGGGGCTAGACGGCAGAAATACCCCATGTCAATAACCTGCCCTCAACCCGAAGAATGAGCTGACATCGACTAGAATAGTAGACAGAATATAAAAACGTTGCCAGAACTACCGTCGAATGAGGTTCAACTCCATTCCGCTCCCCAGATGACGTTTCAGTATTGCAGTCTCCATCTGCCTTACACAAAGTTCAAGTGAACTCCATCGAGGAATCGATCAAACATCGAGAAGTACACACCATGGCGTTGGTTCTCCGACCACTACAAAATTAGACGACAACCGTCTCCAGGTTGCTTGGTGCATTATGTACATCCACTGATCGTAACTTTGACTCGGTGGAATCGCCGAGGGAACGCCAGCATCAAAAACACTCCAGCATGAAGGGCCCGATCTTCATATCGGAGTACCACATTGACAAATGGGTCGTGTAGCCTGTAGGCCTCGGAGGAATTGTTCGGAAGGAACAAAAGCCCAAGTAGCCATGATGAATATTTCAAGACGCCGATCGTTCTGCCAGCCGTCAGCTGAACTTTGCGTGACGTGTTCGTCGACATGACCAGCTATTTTCCGCGCTGAACAAGTTTAGGACATAGCGCGTGGAGGGTGGTCCTGATCCTGTTGGTGAGTTGCGCGCGACTGGTCAGGGTAATTATGGACCCAACTTCTTCCAAGCGTTTTCGTGGTAATGATGACGGCCCCTGGCAGGATGTGTTACAGTGTGGCATTACGGAAATATGCAAAACAAACAAGAATGCGAGCGAATACATAGAACGTGTGGATATGCATGAAGAAAGCCAGTGTTGGCGTGAGAAGGGCTGGCAGTTTTTGGGGAGTATGACGCTGTGTACAATTACAAACACTAATACCATTATAACACTAGGGGTGAGAGCGCAAAAAGATAAATGCTCTCGGGAGGCGAGGGTGGGACACAGATATGAAGTACTCATAGTTGGGTCGGCGCGACGTCAGACCCACTAGTAATACCTGTATCTGGACCCCATTCCGAGTCTGGGGGCACAGCTTTGCCCAGGGAGACGTCTTTGGACTTCAATGGTAAACTTTCCATCTTGTCCGAAACGCGCACGGACTGTCGACATGTCGACATCACCAGCTGCAAAACGAATTTGCCACTCATAGTGGCCTGGATGTGGGTGAATGAATGAATGAATGAGCACCATCAATCAAGTAAAGTTCTTGACTCACAATCACGCTCCATATGCCAAGCATCCGCAACCACATCCAATTTATCTCCTTTCTTGGCTGCCACCGTGACCATCTCTGGTTGGATAACACGTGGGAGGGTGACGGAGAGAAAGTGATTTGTTGTCGTGCTCTGCACGACCATAGGAGGGCAGTTGTCTGGTGGAGGCGAACGCCTCGAGCGATCCGCCGGCGACGGTGAGAGCAAGCTGGCGGTAGAAGAAGTGCTGCTATCTGTGGAGTTAATGCTGCATGTCGAAGTGACGCTGCACGCAGAACTAGTGCTGCTAGACGACGGAGTGGTGGAGGAGGCAATCGATGGGCAGGGCGACGCACAAGTGAAGCGGTTTTTGTCCCATTTCGATTCACCTGACCTAATGCGTTGATTTCTAGCTGAAGAGCGCGAAGAATGTCTGCTGAGAGAACTGTTTGGCACATCAAGGGAAGACATTGCGCCCTGACTGTCGCTAGTGGGTTCTTGAGTGGGTGCGCTGAGGTCTAGAGTAGCCTCGGCTTTAAGTAGCATGTCGAGGGCACTGTGAGAGAGAGATGACGTCGGAATAGTAGCAGACATCGTCAAAAACGCTGAGTCCAAAGTCTCGTTATGTGGCCTGCGCCCAGATAAATTGCCACGGGGAGAATGCGGGGCTGCCGCATTGTAGGGTAGAAGAGACTCAACCTGGCAATTCAGGTTGTTTCGGACTGCGGTGCGAGGAGAGAAGAGGCTTATGCTACGTCCGCGAGGTGATCCTGACATGACATTTGAAAACCATAAACGTAGATACCGGGGTGTGAAATGAAAATTGTGGTTTTTAGTCTTGTTGGACAAATAGAAATAATGAGAGATATTGTGGCGACTCACCACCCGTGCTTTGATTGGCTAGTTGCCATGTCGGAGAAGCTTGGTGGAGTTCGGTGTTTGTGAGGGGGGCAAACGTGTACGCCTTGCGGGAGCCACGAGGTGTCTGTTTGCACAGGAAAGGTGGCGCGAGAGGTGAACAAAATGTACCACTTGAACCAGCGGTGTTATGATGGTGGGCGTCTGCTACAGAGTGGTTGATCCGACTAAAGATGGGTGGAACGTTCGTGTTTATGCGCAACGACATCGCTCAGTTAGATCGGGGGCTGCAGTAGCAGTAGCAGTAGCGGAAAACCGCGCATAATATACAGCTAAACTGGCCGGTCACGTTTCGAATATGACCCGTTCGTGTGGCATCTTCCGGGGTGATATCTGAATCTGCCCCGTGCAGCCGGGCCAAATTGACATGAGATGTCACGGTTCCCTATCATGCAGCGGTGGCGTACCGAGCTCCTAGCGCGACCAATGTCATTAAGGGAATGATCAATGTCATGAAAGTGGCTCGCAAAATATTGGCCTTACCCAAAATTTGGGCTTTAACGGATCACAGATACGTTGTCACGATAAGCGGTCTTACGCAAAATCGACCGCTAGACCAACGCCGTGACACACGAGTTCACTACTAAGGGTCTTTCAAATACGGACGAGTCCGAGGGTTTTAGCGCACACCTATGAATGAAACATGTCTCTGCTACCTCTCGCTCACTACCAGTCGACCATTTACGAGTCGTGCAATCGTTGAATAGCCAAGTTTGGCTCGAATTGTGAAGGTGGAGCGCAGTGCGAACCTCCCCTCAGATGGCCCTCCTGCACTGGTTCTGTGCTGAATTGGAAATGTGAGTTGATCAGTACTGAATTATTCCTATGGTTTCTGTGGGTTTTCTACCATTGGCATTATCCAGCTAATAATTATAATTTGAACACACCGCTCTGACCTCATGCACAGTTGATGGCAACTGAACGATTCCACGTCAAGTTGACCATGAACACGCCTGTATTACTCACATTTCCCCTTGGGATTATGCTACTGCTGTATTGCAGCTCTGCGGAATGTCTCAGGGCTTGTAGAGTCGAAGAAGAGAAGAACAGGTGATCATCATGGCACGTCAAACAAGCGTGTCGTTGCGGTGGCGTGACCGGACCGCGCGGCAGCCGATCAACCCGGAGGTGGCAAAATCCACCCAACAACTCGAGGATCATCCATAATGTATCCCCAGTAGTACTATTTGCACAAGGCCATCAAGCTGACGTCTATAGCACATCCGGATCACAATGCTCGCGTATCCGCACCGTACATGGTACGTCACCCTTCGTGCTCAAACTTACCTATAGGACGTGCAAACAGCTCGGAAACCAATATTCTTGATCTCCCCGCGACAAATAGGACTGCTAAGACGGTGACATGGTATGATCTCCTAATAATTTAGCTGTCATTTTCCAAAACGATATCCGAAATAAGGGAAGAACTAGCGACCATGCTTCGCTCGGGAACCCCACGCACAGCGAGAGGTGTGCACACGGCTAAACCCAGGGCAACGTTGCAAATGGAAGCGATTCGCCAAACCGGGTGAATCCTACTGGCCTGCGTATCCGTCATTGTTCGGATCTCGCCGTGTTAATGTGTATCGTCCCAGTACCCCGTGTCATTCTGAGAGACACCAGTAGAAGACAGCCCGTCATCCATTCATAGTGTATTTTCGTCACCGGGGACTTGGATCGCTACTCTGCTCGCATTCTCCATGTCGGTTGTTGTGGTAAGTCCCGGCCCCCTGCTCCATGATCAGACAGAGTCCCCCTTTCCTGAATGTTCCCGATCTCAATGTTCCGCCTTAAGAGCACAGGGTAAGTGGAGTCGGAATCCGCGTCCATTGAGTAAATTATCCAGTAAATGGTGGTTTACTGCATTATTGTACCTAAAGTCGACACTCATCTAACAAGATAGCTAATACGCCATGGCCGCATACGCGTTGTTAGAGGGTGTCACTCAGCGATCTGATCATATCACTGGACCCTGCACAATCGTCGTCAGTCTCTGCCTCACTTCGAATTTGCACTGACCATATCCACATGTCCGTCCCCCCTTTCTCCTATTTAGAAGGGCGGCGGTGTTGTTGACGTACTCTATAGCGGGGACGGTGTGTAGCGATTCGGTTGAGCCTGACACGCCACTTATGTGAGTCTGACGTCGATGTATGTCATGTTGGTTGACAAGGACCAACGAAAATGTGAAAACCTAACATAACTAGAAATATACATAAGCTATAAGTAGACTGCAACTAAAGAGGCTCAATGCCTCGCAACAATAGTTTTTATTATGGGGGAAGAATAGAAAAAGGCGCCTGTTTGGGAAGACGAACGAGGTGTAAAACCCGTTCCAACGTCAAGTCAAGTCAATAACTTCACCAATAGGAACAAATTTATGCTCTCGCTTGATCCTCTTGGCAGGTTTTGCTTCGCTCTCGTGGCTTGAGTTCGACCTTTTCACAAGGACCCCCGACCTTTTCCGGCTCTGAGTGGCGTTGTTGACGATTTCAATTTCCTTGCCAACGGGTTCTTGCTTGACGTCATCACCAATAGTTAAGTCAAGCACTTCTCCGGAAATAGCTGCCTTTTTCTCAGCTGGTGGTGGCATGGGAATTATCCCATTAGCTTGCAAGAGACCTATAAGCAACATTGAGTACAGTATTATACACAGCGGATAGATATACAGACCGAAATCTCTGTATTTGAAGATGAATGTAGCGAGCGGGGTGTTACCATCGAGATACCTTACACGGAAAGAATACTGCGTTGGGGTCTTCACTTCCTGCCCGTATCTGAAGGTCGGTTAGATATCACGGACAGAACAATATTTGCGATTGACGCACGAGACGCAGTGCGTAACAGCCTTCTTTGAGCGCTCATGAACCTTTCCGTGGCCGGCTGAGTTTGAGACAGGCTGCAATAAGGCTGTACCTAGATGTTGAGCTCTGAAAATACGAATTTGTATCTCGCCCAGCTGTGTCGAGGCTTGATTCAAGTACTCGTCTTCATCTATTAACGCGTGAGGGATGATACAAGTTACATGAAGTATGGATAGAATACCTGTAAGTTCGAGCTTCGAAAACATGAAAGGACATAAAGATGTCGCGGATAGTGATCGATTGTTTTGAGCTGCTGTGCGGGCTGTTACGGAGTGCGGAGAATTCGCGATCCTAGATGACGGATGAAGGGCTCTGCCCCCGACAGACAACCCATCCAATCGGAGAGAAGAACAAAGCGAATGCTCCCTGTATGTCGTGTCGTCCTTGAATACGACGGAAAAGCCCTAAGATTTGCTGGAGGTCGGATAGTCACGGTCCTTGTTAGACCGTTGCCTTACCTTGTCAGCTTGTGTCGCAATCCAACAAGTGACCTTATGATGGTCAGGATCCTCCTCTACACCATACTGCTCGAGTTCCTTCCCGTGGACTTCAATCCACGCAGAGACGCCATTTAGCGACAGCATGGTTGGGAGTTAGGAGGAAAGCTGAAACCCCAAGGCATGTCACGTGGTAACTGCCACAGCGGATGAACGCTACCAGCAACTTTCTGAGAGCGTTCTCGACAATCGCTCGTCCGACACGCATGACATCCTCAGCCATCTCAAAAGCTCCACCAGAGCGCTTCAAGGAACTTTCTGAATCTCTGTCAAACATACAAGAACGTGTGCGCCGGGCTTCTTCTCCTTCCTCACACCCCACCCTCGTTGCAGTGTCCAAGTATAAGCCTGCCTCTGATATCCTCGCGTGCTATGAATGTGGACAGCGTGATTTCGGTGAAAATTACGTAAATGAACTGGAAGAGAAAGCTCGGCAGGTGCGATCGGTCCTTCACGAGGGGTCTAGTTGATCTGGTCTGATTGTGTTTAGCTCCCAGATGATATCCGATGGCACTTTATTGGCACATTGCAGTCCAACAAGTCAAAGACGCTAGCAAGTACGTATTATGATTTTGCGTCCTGTATTCACACTCGACCCTACTTGGACATTAGCGATACCAAACATCTATGCCATCCAGACAGTAACCTCTACGAAGGCAGCTAACGCTTTGAACAAATCGCTGCCGCCTGAAAGGACCACGCCACTTAATGTCTTGCTGCAAGTCAATACTTCGGGGGAAGAGGCAAAGTCTGGGCTGCCTGTCCTTACATCGACCGAGTCTGGTTCGAGTTCCGAGCTCGTGCAGCTTGCGCAGCATATCATCACGAACTGTCCGAGGCTGCACCTCCATGGGTTGATGACCATTGGCTCACTCACAGAGTCTCTTGCGTCGGATGAGCGGCCGAATGAAGACTTTGAGATTCTGAAGAGTACACGAGATTCCTTGGAGGCAGTTCTGCGACTGGATCCAGCATCAGATGGTAATTGGGGTATAGACGGGAAGCTTCTATTGAGTATGGGCATGTCAAGCGACTTTGAGGCTGCACTGAAGGATGGAAGTGATATCGTGAGGGTTGGGACTGGTATCTTTGGAGCTCGGCCGAAGAAGGACGCGCAATAAGTGAGCGTGACGTGACATAACGTGACACTAATTTAACGCGACGCGACTTCGTTGATCACAAAAATAAGGGTGGGACTCGAATATTCAGACTCCGCTAGAGTTACTCAACTCTGCCGCCGACGCCGACAACGTGCTGAGAGGCCACTTGATTGATGAAGACGGCTAATGAACGGGACGCGAACACACACGACAGGCGGACTAGAAGACCTCATGGTAACCAAACCAGTCGCGAAACGGAAACTACCAGACGATTCAAACCCTTTATTGGCAGCAGCGACAAAGAGGATGAAGAAAGAGGTAAGCTTGCTTCGCGACTTCGCGGTATACTCGCCATTAAGCACATCGCAGACAAGTTCGGGCGCGTCTAAACGTAAACGTGCGCAGATTTCCTCGGCGGTCGCGCCAAGTACTAACAGTTCGCATCCAGACATCGGGGAAGAGCAACCAGGGGGTCTGATCATCGTTCGTGCACCTGTACAACGCGCCGTATCACCTCTAAATCGACCCTCATCTCAACCTTTACCCGCGACAACTTCCAATCCCCCTTCCCGACCCCCGTCTTCCCATTCACAACCACAACCCTCAACCTCCAATTCTATCGCACTCGGGCCATCGAAACCTCCTTCAAAGAAGTTCAAAGCGGACTCCTCTCGAGCTCCGACGAACGCTAAATCGCGCGATGTGCTCGCCACAACACGAGAGGAACCAGAGTTGGACGAAGATATACGCCAAATGGAGTCTGAGACGGATCATCTACGCAATCGATCACGCGCAAAAGAAGCAGCTCATCCATCCTTTTATCTCCCTCCCACAGCGACTACCCCTTCTAAACGACACCCACCAGATGTCCTGCGACCACTCCCCGACAGCGAAACCCCTCAGATCGAACGCAACAAGCTGATGCGTGAAGGTCCTTCCATTCCCCGCACACCACAAACGCAGACACCCTCACATTCCCGACGAACATCGATGAGCTTGCGTAGTAAGCGAATAAGTACCAGTTTTGAGAATACTGGCGTTATTTGTGCGTCTCCCTCCAATACACCTTGTTTGTCCTGGATTGCGGTTCCATTGTCTGATTAGCCCTAATGTGTATGTATAGCCCAACCCCACGCGTCCGTTAGCGATTCGAGTTTTTACAAACACATCGACTGTGATCTCCCCGAACCACAGCGTGCACGCCAACTCCTCGTATGGTCAGCCGCACGCGCCCTCTCACGATTGTCAGAAGCATCTTCCTCTGCGGAACCGTCGAAGCCGCCATCCAAAACGTCCTCAAGTCATGGCAAGGACCCACCACCGCTCGACGATCGAAGAAAACAAATACTTAAGACTGTACAAGAAGATTTCATCCGCATGTTGGCTGAGAAGAGGATTGATACGTCTGTATATAGTCAAGGAGAGGATGGGAAACCCGTCAAAGAGGGTATTTTGAAGCCCAATGAGCAGAACGTCAAGAATCGTGCGCGTGAGGTGACATTCCAACAACACATAAATCGGTGGGTTCCTGCTTGATACAGTCACTTGCCCGACCTGAATGCATGTCGAATGTTTCAGGGCACAAGCCGAGTCAGAGGCTTGGTCACGAGTCGATCAATTTTACCGCCAGTACGAAGCTAGTTCCAAGGCTGATCTTGAGAAACGACGCCAGGCTCTCAAACCACCTCCATCCGCCAAGGCGAAAGGCAAACAACGTGCCACGTCGCAGGAGCCAGACGACGACTGGTCGTGGCTCGTTCCTCGTGAAGAAGATCTTTCTGATGGATTCAAGGACAAAATCGACCTGGAATTGATCAAACAGGTCATGTCCTCTGAGCCTCGACCCGGGACGGAGTTCCAGGGACCCTTGGATCAATCAATAGAGGATCTTCAATATGAAGCGGACAATCTCTATGCGTACGTCAACTCGGCGGTACAAACGACTAACATGGCTGAAGCGGAACTTGATTATCGCTTCTCGCTTCTCTCACTCGCGTTGTCAGCGCGATCACATTCCCTTCCACCACCCCCAAGTTCATCGTCGACACTCTCTTCGTACCTTCCATACACACAACGAGCACTCAGTCATCCACCTGGGGAAAGTCCAAGAGACATTCTTCGTGCCTTGTCGCGGATAGACAAGGAACGACCCCCAGGAAAGATTGGGGACGCAGCTCGAAAGGCAGTAAGAGAGGTGCAGCGCGTGCAGGTGGTGGGATCTGGTGGTGTTGGAGAACGGCGAATAACAGGGCTGGCACCAGGTCTTGGGGCAACACCACGCAAAGTACCTGGGACACCGCGACGAAGAGATCGATGAAAGGATCTCGCATGATTTCTTTGGTTTCGCTGTGACCTCACCACGATGTATTTTTCTTGATAGTTTTTTTGACTATCGACTTATCTTATTCCTTTTATTTCTGTTGGTTTGTTTCGGATCGCAATGCTATGGATGTTGTGCTCAGTTAGGTCATTGTACTCTACCACATACATTGTGACTGTTGAAGTTGATTTCCGAAGTCTCGCTGTGAATTCACGCTGGAGTCAACGGCAATTATCTGCCACAACCAATGATCTATTACTTTGAGGCAGTACTTGCCCTACTTACAATTGGACAGGTTGTGGTCCAACTCATCATACGGACCACGCCGCAAAATTTACAGCATCTTTTGGCATTACTGGAAGCTAGTACTAGTAGCTACCTGGCGAGTATGTAGCCGCTTCCGTCAACTAGACAGGGTCGACTTCTCAGGCTTGAAGCTTCAGCATGGACGATGGCGCCGGATTCACCGGATCAATACAACGACATGACCTGCCAGTGCATCCTTACCGTGATGTCGACGGCCAGGCTACTGTCAGCACAATGAATCACCGGCGTGGCAGCCGATCAGGTTACATTGTTGCCACAAAAAACACGCCGATTCCGTCCCGTTTTCCTAGGACCATACATGTATATCTCAAAGGCGAGAAGTTGGCCTTGGCATCAACTAAACAGATGTAAGTTCAACGGTGTTGATGTCTAGGAACTTGGGGCCAAGGTACGTTGTCATTTGGCGTCATGACTTGTGATACAACAACGTCAGTAAGATGGCTTTGACAGATTGATACTATAACCTAGACTAATCGGTTGTCCTGGCGCGCCAGCATACCCCCAGGGCTGAGCTGTGTAAGGTTGCTCAGACCGGCGGATAAACAGGTCCAGTGAAATCGAGGTCTTTTCCAAGCAAAGCTTTTGACACGATATTCAGCAGACAAGACTTTCATCTACAAGGCTTGGTATACATTTGTCAAATTTTATCGAAATACATCCCCAAGAGAGCTTCGAACAACGCTATTGGTATAGATGAACAAAACCCGCTAGTTTCCTCTAAAAAGAGTAAACCGACCCGTCACCTGTTTAGACGTACTTGATGGTGGCGGTGGAGCCGCTGGTGGTGACGGAGGTGAGGACTTCACCGTCCTGCTCAATGTCCATGAGCGTGGCACCGGAGGGGGTGTAGGTAGTGCCGCTAGGGCCAGTAGCAGTGGCGCTGGTGAAGGTCACGGTTCCGAAGTCTGCGAAGGGAACAAGGCTGTCACCCTCCTCAAAGTCTTCGACGATCCACTCAGCGTTCTCCTCGCAGAGAGCATAGCTGGAGGTGAGGTCCTGGGTGACGGTTTGGCCAGTGGTCAAGTTCTCAATGGTCGCTACACCAGAGGTGGTAGAGTAAGCGGTGACGGTGGTCTTGATCTCGTCACCAGCAGAGATAGTGATGCCAGAGAAGTCGTAGGCGTAGTCAGGGTACCACTCGTACCAAGCTGTTCAGTGAACGAATGATGAAAATCAATTCGGACTGGATTTTTATTTCTCTCACCATCGTACGAGGCCCCGCTGTCGGTAACCGTGAAGTCGACACCAGTCTGGAGGATAGCGGTGTCACAAGTGTCACCGTCGATACCAACCCAAGCAGAAGCAGCGCTGCCGCTGCTGCCCGAAGGGGTGGGGACGGTGAAGGTACCGGTGACAGTGGTGAAAGTTCCCTATTGGCAAAACGATGAGATCATGGATAGTCGCGAGCCAAGGTAATGATACGAACGTCACCCTCAGCCCAGACAGCACCAGCCCAGTTTTCGCTGTACTCTACGTTGGAGATACCGCCAGCAGGTGCCTCGACACGGTTGACGGGTTGCGACTGGCGATTCTCGCGACGGCGAGAAAGGCGAGCCCCAAGGCGAGAGGATGGAGCAGCAAGAGCCGCAGAGGCGAGCAAAAGGTTGGTGAGAAGGGCGAATTTGGAAACCATGGTGTGGATAAGGAACTATGGATCTTCGATAGAGCGAGAGCCTGAAGATGGAGAGAGGACATCCTAGAATCTTTATACGTTTAGCACTGTCCCGATGTTCTCATGAAGAGACATTGATAAGTTGGAGAGTGAGATGTTTTCCCGAGCATCGTACCAGTGCTATCCTCGTTCTCGTGCGAGCGTGAGCGGCGGTAAAACCTATTTGAGACCTCCACCATGTGCCTCCATCTTCGCTTCAAAATATATTCTGGTGTTCATGGAAAAATCGAAAGTCGTGGCATTATGCATCTGGAAAGCTGACATTTTTTAATGAGAAAACGATAAAAAGGGGTCAATCGAGGAAGAGAGGTACTTTATTCCTGAAAAGCAGACTTGAAGCGAATGAGGACCAACCCACATGGATTCAAAAGCCTCACCTTCTATCGGATCCCCACCCCTTCGGGTGGAGAAAACGCGTGAGCAAGTGAGTACACAGCTCTGACCGTATAACCGCAAAAAAAGTGCAACTCAGCATGCGTAAAGCAATGCAGTCTTGACGACCAACAACAGCGCTGTAAAGCGCACACATATGTGGAGTTACTGCGACACGGTGGCGAGTTTACTCATATGAATTAAAAAAAACCGTTATGGACCACGTGAACGCAGGAGGCTAAACTTTACAGCCTGAAAAAAAATCAGCCACAAGCGTATTGATAGTGGACATGATCGGCGTTTGACGACGATAGCAATGATCCGCGCAAACCAGACATTATGCCAAGTTCAAGTCAGGGGTACACGTTTAAACAAGTTCAATGAGACTACTGACCGCTTGACTGGGCACAGCTGGCGGACATGATGCGAGTGCGGTGAGTGTTCGAGTTCTCGCGGAGCCCCCTGCCTGTGCGGCATCAGCGGCACATGCCTAGTCTACGGGCTATGCCTGCTCCC